>WYDI02036152.1:7194-17462 GCA_009867235.2 Psittacus erithacus | reverse complement strand
GTTAATAGACTGTTCTTATCTCAACCTGTGGGAGTTGTATTCTTTCGATTCTCTTCCCCATCCCTCTGGGAGCCAAGAGGCGGGGGGGGGCGCGCACTGAGTGAGTTGTGTGTCAGGCCTTAAACCACAACACTTGAGATGGGATGTGCCACATTTTATTTGTGTGGACTATGCAGAAGCGTTCCTGTTCACCCAATGCACATGTGTACAGTTACATTTTCTCTGGTTCCGGTCCATGACCTAGTATCTCAGATGGACCATCCTAACAGCAGGGCAAAGTGGTTTTAATAGGAAAGAACTGGTCTGTCTTACGGAGTTGAGAAACTGTGTGAAGTGTCACGTTGTTCTAAGTCACAGTCCCATGTAGTCATCTTGGCCTGATATCAATACTCGGATGAGATCCAGGTATGTTACAGTCACACCCACCAGTTTTGGAGCACACCCACTACAGGAAAATATTTGTTCCCTGTAGTCTTTTCCTATTCCCTTAGAAATATATGTCCACAGTCTTCAGCCATATGCTGTGAGCTAAACAGCATCCTGTGCTCTAAGGACCCAGTGTCTTAAAATATGGATTTGCACCGCCCAGTGTTTAGGTACCTTTCCAAATACCATAGTGACATTTGCAAAACATCTAGCTGCACTACACCGGTGCTGGAATTAAAAAATAACCAAAATCAAAACAGCCGACCAACCAGAACTCAAGAACTAAACCACCAAACGTATTTCTAAAGTATGTCTAGAATTTGCATGTCTGAAATGCTAGGTGATGGCCTCCTGATTCAGGTGACCTTTTACATTTAATTGATTTCATAAAATGGTCCAAAACTAAGAAACTAAGATATCCCTACCCTAAGATAGGGATACCAGCAAATTAACACTGGAAGGCAAATCCGCCGTATATCAAAAGCCCTAACAAAAATGGGACCTTTTCATTCATATTGCTGCCTTCATTACGAATTGCTGTCTCCAGAAGGGAAAACCCACACAGCATACCTTGAAATGCAGAATAATCAGAACTGTGGAGCACCCAAGCTATGACAGAGGAGTGACATAAAAGTCATTTATTTATTGTACAATGAGTTTTATTTCCAAACTTCCCCCAAGTTAGGCAGTTAGGAGTCGTGTGCAGGTGATTCAGCAGCAACACATTTCCAGCTGCATCCATCTCTCACACAAAGGTGTCTCCACTTGTGTTTCCAACCTAGCCACCACCAGCAGCAAGGACTGTGTAGGTGCAAGGGAATCTCACAAGGATGTCCAAGACAGAAATAGAGACAGAAAACCAGGCTAATTTTTCTTGACCAATTTATGACAGTCCAGCACTAAAGCCTGAACAACCACTGTCACTTCCTCCTGCCATGACTTTGAATCATTAAGGAATTTCTAAGGCACAGGTTTTACAATGCCTTGTGCATACCAGCAGTGTATTTCTTTAACTGATACCATTTCATTTTCCTATCTCCTTGGGCAGACTCTTTGTGCATGTTCTCAGATCAGCCAGGGGCACAAAGCCCCTGCTGTCATCAGGAGGCATGACTCTGACAGACAGCTCCCAGGTGGAATTTAATAAAGTAATAATATTAGCAACTTAATTCACACCCCTTTAATTCTGGTTTGGCTTAGTACAGATTGTGTTCTAGTGGGATTTGTAGGTGTCTAATGGGGTGGCTTGCCTCAGCAGTTACCTAGCTTGCACACATGCAGCCCTTTAGATGCAGGAGAACAAAGGGTAAGAACTACTTAGATGATAGATGTAGAAAATGAAAAGAGTATGAAAGACTTACCCAGAAGAGCGCACAATTTCTGTATTATTTAAAAATCCCCTGAGAGATGGCCACAGGTGTATGTCAATATAAAAAGAGAAAAGCTATTCCTTATTTTAAGTTTGCTGCATAACATCTAGGTATTTCTACTAGTAACTGTCTCCTGACTGGCAAAATGAATACTTTCTTGCAAAAACACAAAATTATATATGGCATATCACTTGCCATCTGCCAAATAGAGCTCCTTGGACCATCTGGGTTCACACAAAGCTTCAGTCACGGTGAACTCCATGGGATACTCAAAACAAGGAACTACTGACCAGAATGAAGGGGAGGTCAGAAGGAAGGGGGCATCAAACCTATGAAGTGATCATTCAGTTTAATCAGAGGGGCTAAATTTACACCTACACATTTTTTTCTAACTTCATCTGTACACTTTCTTTTCCTAAATACAGATTGAAGACAAGTTATCCATCAGTCCCATTGATTCGCTTCTCACAAAAGGGCTCCTGTAGCATCTCAGTCTCCTCCCTAAGCACCTTTCCCCAGGATAATATGTAACGGCTGTTGGGGGCTTTATTCTCCTCTTGTGCTGCACTTGCTTTTCCCTTCTTGTATCTTCAGTCACATCTTGCACAGCAGCAGGGCTTGCTGCTCGGTGAGCAGCAGCTTCCCATGGCAAACATAGCTCATGTAATTCATTGGGAACAGGGTACTCACTGGTGGAGTCAAGTGCTTTTCCCAGAAACTAAAATCACATAAGAGCACAAAGAGAACTTTAAAAACATAAATCAAAGCTTCAAACTGGATACACATCAATTATTTAAGTCAATAAAAATAATGGGAATAAAACACTAACAACAGAAAGGAAAGGATGTCTTAAACTGCTTCAAAACTGATTTCCTTACTCCTATTTTTGTGCCATTGAACTATATTTATCTCTAATACAGGAGGTTCACTCTTCCCTTTGGTTATTTAAGAAGGACAAACAGATTTCTACCTTGATAACATATCGGTTCAAACACAGCAATACATCATCTTTTATGGAAGGTCAAATAGAATACTTGAAAATTTATCAGAATCAATACTGAAGATCAAAATTCTGCTTTCAGACAAAAGAAAATAGAAAGCCTTTTCATAATGTGAAACACATATTCTGTTGCACCCTTGGTTTTTCAATGAATTTTTCATTGGCCTCATTGAGAACAATCCCTGGCCTACAAGTGGACTGAACCTTCATGCAAAAAGGCTGAACAGTACATGGTCTAAACTGTGTGAATAAACCCAGCCTCATGCACCAGACTCTTCTATGGCAAGAATGCATCCAATCTGTCTAGCCATCATGCAACATCACGTATGTACTAAATACTATGATTACATCTATTTAAATTTAGTATGTTTGGAAATAGATATGTAGCTAGCTAGACCATCAGCCCAGTTGTCATCCTGAATAGGATGTTATGAATCATTTTCCTATTTGGCTTTAGGAAATACAATCCCTTTTACACAGATACCGTGTGAGGGTCAAATATATTTCAGAGAACAGTCTGAAAAATAGAGGAGAATGGACCAACTCTCTCTCTGTTTCAGACAGAATGGTATATTAATTTTGCTTTCATATATTATTTTTTTCTCTTTAAAAAAGATCAGGTAACACCCCCCACCCTTTTTTTTTTTTTTCAAAAGCCATGAAATTATTTTTGGTTTGGGAGCTGAAATGTGCCTGCAAGCACTGAGGAAGTACAGAGTGAGCCTTTGTAATATAAATGATCTCTTAAGAATCTCAGCTCTGTGCCAGAGCTCAAAATAGTTATTACCCAAAGCAGGAACATTTTCTTCTCCAAACAGGAGCACTGAAAGAAAGAAAAGGACTCACACATCACCTATTCATGTTATCGTACATCAGTTGAGTTGATAAAGTGAAAAGCCTATTTTTGTAATATTTTACTTCTTCTATGTTGATATACAAAGGACTTGAGAAAACAAATATAGCAACTGAAGATGGGATGAGGAGAACACTCAGCACACCTCTCCTTTGTATGCATTGACTGTGGAATCTCAAAAGGAGTGTCTCTATTGAAAAGGAAGTGCTGTGGTTATTGTGTGATGAAGATTTCCCAGGAAACACAAGAGGTGAGAACAAACAGAATGATGAGAATAACACGAGTCATGATTTCTCTCCACAATGTGCAATCACATTAGCAATTGGATTTTCTAGAGAAGACAAGGAGTAAAGCCTTGAAACACTGAAAGCCTCAACTAATGTTGTTAACAAATGGCATATAAGTAATTTTAAACATTGTCACCACATCAGGATTTATGCTGTTGCTGGAGTCTGTGAGATTTGCTATTGAGTAGTAGATAATACTGTATTAGTGAAATTGAGGAATGAGGATCTGGTGCTTATTACCCATATGCTCTCTGCTGAAATCTGGTATTTAAGTTACTAGTATTCTTTTCACCTTTGCTGAAGACATTTATCTGTTCCCTATATTGATCTTTCAGACTGCAAATCCATTTTAATAAAGATCCAAGTCAAGCTCATGGAAATTTAGAGCTTCAAAGACTGTAACATCCTGCTCAAGGACAATGCCCAGTTTTAGACATACCATCAAATTTGCTTCAGAAGGCAAAATACTGATTTTTCACAAGTATAAAAAAATGGATTTTCTACCATTAAAAGGCAAAGAGATTATGTTGGGCGGGAAGAGCTGGGAAACAAAGGCCTTTAAAACAATGTTATACTGCACTGCGCTGTTCTATACCATAGAATTTCTTCTTAGAAAAAAAAAATAAAAAAGGGAAAAGTTAGTAACTGAAACAGAAAAAAACAGGCCAATACATATTTCATAGTCTGCCAAGTGCAATGAGATGAATATATTCAATAGTGAAGCTCTAATGGCTCTCTTTAGTTACAATGCAAATGTTTACATTTTCTCTCAAGAATAGATCCTCCTTGGGTTTCTTTTTCTTGTGTGCACACTCTTCAGTTCATTCCTCTTTTTTATTCCATTATGAATCCTTTCTTTTTCTCCTACTTTCTTTATGTTTATCTTTCTATCTCAGACTCACCAATAGAGATCATGATGTACATATTTGTGTTCATATGCACGCACAGAAGTGGAGTGGCAAGGGAGGACAAGTGGCTAGTCAGGGACTTCCAGCCTGGCTTTTAAAAATGTTCCTTTGCTCAGATTATGGCAGCCAAGAGGCTCTCTGATAACCATGTCCCTCATACATAATGAAACAGATGTGCTAATGACATTTTTAAGTAACAGCAATTGACATTTTTCCCACTTTGGAATCTGACAGACAAGTCTGGACTTTATTAACCTTTTTGCAGTTTAATAGTGGGTTTGTGATTTAGGAGAGCTGATAAAAAGGTACAAACCTTCTTCTTTCCATTTAAATTCTGCATGCCAAAATAAGTTGAATAATAAATCCAGATAGACAGCTTTGTGTGGCCAGGTATAGGTGAAGAGATATTGTCATTAAGCTTCATTAAAGTGACCCAGAAAACGCAGGTTAGGTCATTTATAACAAAGTACAAAAATATTTATGTAAGGTGACCTTTGAAGAACATGAAGTATGAAGAGTAAAAGTTTTGAGAAAAAAGTGAATCCCTCTGTGAATTAATACATCAGAAAGAAAAAATTCAGTTTGGTGAAACAGATTTCTTCTGTAAAAGTAATCTCCTAATACATTGTTTACATGAGACTTGAGGACTTGCTTTCTGGGGGAAGATGTGGCAAGGCACAGAGCACTTCCTAGGGCAGATGGGCTTTGAATGCCCACTGGTGTCACAGAATATGCCATTCAGAGCAGAGCCGGCCAGGCTCTGCAGCTCCTTGGGATTTGCTCTCAGCTTTACACAGCGAGCACGGCTGTCAAGCACCACAGCGTTTGTTGGCTCACCCCTAGAAAGGTGACAGGCCTTGCAACCTTCTGTTGCTTCCCAGTATATGGAGGACTGTAATTACTTTTTGTCTTCATTTTTGGTGCACAGCTATTTCTCTGGCTAGGACATTTTGTAGGCTGAGATGAATGGAAGAGCTACCTTTGGGATTTAGAGGAATGTGTAAATCCTGCTCATGGCTTATTGACTATGCAATACACATGTAATGAACTGCTTCCCTGCTGGAAGAGACTCCTGATACCTAAATAATTCCCTTTTGGGAATCCAAAGCTTGGGTAGAGCTCAGACATCTCAGAACAATGTCCATTTCACAGAAAATCTGAAAAATTCCCAGTTTGCACACAGGTCTTCTGTGAAAAACCACAAGTATCCATGTCTCTTGTGTGTGAATGTTGATGCTATGATCCTCTATAAAGCAATACGGATGAGAAGTTTGGGAACACACAAACCTGACAGTGGGTCTAACTCTACTGCCTATTTGCTTAATGTACTGTATTTGTTTAGATTGTCAGAGCTCTGTACTCTCCCTTAAAAAGACAGAAGCGTATTGAGCCATAGCATTTCTCTGTTGCTTTCTCATCATCTCTTTAGGTTTGGGGTAGTTATCACAGTTCTCTTTAAGTTAGTCTCATTGTTGATCTTACTGAACTTATTAAATTCTTCTGACTGTGAAACTTAGCACTTTCAGTTTTAATATATTAAAAAAAAAAGAGAAAAAAGATTGACCAGAGCCCTCTCTCTAGTCTCCCCTAACTCCAAATCAAGTCTTGTGAATTAAACAAGAAAGTGCAATCCAGCCCATGCCTTCTTGTAAGGTATTTATTACACCCATCCAGGTCAAACACAAACCAATTAAAAACTGGCAATAGAACTCTACCTGCAGTTTCCATTTGTGTAATATTAGTGCTTTTCCTTCCATCAACTATGAAAACAGGCTTGAAAACAGATGCTGTAATATAATCCAGACTATGTGACCAGAACTCAGCAGTGAAAGAAAAAACATGTAAAAAAAGGAGTTTGTTAAATAAAGCCACATTAATTGTTAGGGTTTGTATTGTCAAAGGGCTCTAAGGGAGGTACTTTCAATGGCAGCGTGGTTTACTGCTTTCAAATTCCCTGACTGAACAAGTAACACAATAGCTCTCTAGATGGAGGAGGGTCTGTACAGGTTGGATTGCAGTACTTTCTGCACTGCAGTAATATTTCTTATTTCCTTTTGAATTCATCAGTGTTCTGTTGAGTAAATCTGGTGGCTCTTACTGAAATATAATACACTATAATTTATATAAGCTCTCTAACTATGCAGCTGCTTATATTACAGTAGGTGCCCATTTTGCTGTGTAATTCTTTTCTTCTCACCTGATTCAGTTCACATATACCATTCATTACAGGCTAATAAGCCTGGTTTGATTTACTTGGCAGTTTCAGCTGGACTCTTTTCTACCCTGAAGAGATGCCTATCTCAGGGAAATGTTTATTACCCAGCATTTGAGGGGTTTATTTAAACCGATGTAGAAATGATCCCCAGCGACATGCCCCATCCCAGATCAGTTACTGGCAGTGCCTCCGATATGTCTCCTACCAAAGATTCCAGTCTTTTTTGGGCAACGGGACATAAAGTTCTAGTTCTTGGACACTTCCTGATCACATGCAAATTATTTTTACTATCACATATGTCACATTTTGTCGTGAGAAACCCAAAGTGCATTTTGTCTGGAACAGGTTGCACGTAAAAAAAAAAAATCTTGTTTCTCTACCCTATAAGCAAGTTGTTGATGAATGGTTCCTGTCTCCAGCAGATCTCTAGCTACAGCTCCTAATAGGAAGTATCCTCATACTTTTCTCTGTCCATGACTTCTTCAGCTCCTCACTTTATAGCTATTGATTACTTTCAAATGGCTCCCTTCTTCTTTGCTTTGTGCTGTCACAGCTGCAGCTTTCCCTGCTTCAATAAAGTAACTGTTTAACCTAAACCTACTCATGCCATTCCTGCTTTGCTTCTGTTCCATTCAGACAGTTCTTCAATTTTACTTCCCATTTTTTATCAATTATTTTTTACATACAGATATAGATGAAGAGAATGCTTAGGGGCTGTTGTGGTTTAAGCCCAGCAGATAACTCAACTGCACAGCCACTCACTCACTTTCCCCCCGCTTCCTCCCCCTGCTCCCAGAGGGATGGGGAGGAGAATCAAAAGAATGTAACTCCCATGGGTTGAGATAAGAACAGTCCAGTAACTAAGGTATAACACAAACCACTGCTACTACCACCAATAATAACAATGAAAAGGGAAATAACAAGGGAAGAGAATACAGCCGCTCACCACCCATCGACCAATACCCAGCCCAAT
Organism: Psittacus erithacus; assembly: GCA_009867235.2. Classification (NCBI taxonomy): domain Eukaryota; kingdom Metazoa; phylum Chordata; class Aves; order Psittaciformes; family Psittacidae; genus Psittacus; species Psittacus erithacus. Next base: position 9,430 of record WYDI02036152.1, on the reverse strand, counting down.
GCGAGCAGTGAGCTAGCCCTTCTGGGTAACTGCCCCCAGTTTATATACTGGGCATGACGTGCTGTGGTATGGAATCCCAATTTGGTTAGTTTGAGTCAGGTGTCCTGTCTCTGCTTCCTTCAGGCTCCCCCTCCTCCCTGGCAGAGCACGAGGCTCAGAAAGTCCTTTGTCAGAGTAAACATTACTGAGCAGCCACTGAAAACATCGGTGTTATCAGCGCTGTTCCCAGGCCGAAAGTCAAAACCACAGCACTGCACCAGCTACTAAGAAGGAGGAAAATGCCTGCTACTGCTGAACCCAGGACAGGGGCTCAAAGTATCCCAAAAGACCATGAAGGAGGCAGAAGTAGCCACTTCCTTAAGGAAAAATGGGAAAATTGCACAGCCTCTGGGAGGCTGTATGCATTGGCATGGAAAATTGGCTTTCTCCTCTTATTTGGAAAAGTATTCATGCCTTCTTCATCCCTGGGCAGATGCCCATTTTCTCCCTATAATCTTTGTATGCTTCCAGCAGGACGACTAACATTGGATGCACAAGTGCCACATCTGTTCTTTCCCATTAGACTGTTATCACTCTTAGAATTATGCTATTAAACTGTGAGGAATTAGAGAAACAAATCTGTGACCTGCACAAACTTGCTTAAGGCTCTTATACTGACTGCACTTCCAGCAACCTGTCACCATAAGCATTAATCCACCCATAATGGTTGACATGTTCCTTTCTTGAATGTGTGATTTGCAACCTCCCTAACAATGAGTTGCTGTATTTTATGCTGCAACTAGAAAATTATGCTGCATCCTGTAAAGAAGGCAAATGCTTAATGTGTTTGCTATGCTAGAATGAAGAGGACAAAAAGCTTTGCATATCCTTGTATTCTAAGAGGAAACAGAGAAAATTCAAGTCCTGATATATACAAAATGTATTTCTTCTTCCAAAGCAATGTCCTTAGACATGGCATCCATTTTCAGAATGTGCCTCTGGAAAAGACAGAAACTTACTTCCTCTGTAGTATTTCATGCAATTCTAGCTGATCTTCTGTTCTATCCATATGAAATGCTGAAAGTATGTTATTTTTCTTAAATGTCAGCCAACTGAAATTTTTTTTATCAGCTGAGGTTCCCACAAGTTACTTTAAGTGCTGGAATGGCCATGAAGGTAGTCTGTTATTGACTTTTATATTAGCATGAAGCTATTCAGCAATTTGTTCATGAATGTGATATGTTTCACTATATGTAAAGCCAGTATATTTCATATGTGAAGCAGTCAGGTAGGCAGCTGCCTGCATTTCCCTGGCTGTTTTCTTGGAGATGAATTCAGAATATACTCCATTGAGTTTGAATCTAAGAATCTTTAATGTGATGCACACTTAAGCACTTTTATCACTAGAAAATTCAAACAGCTCTCACGTTTACAGCATCACAATCACAAGATGATATAAAATATGCCACTAGGCTGAAACCTTGTATAATCTTCTCTGTCTTGCCTATCAGTACCTGGGGTACCTTTTCTTCTTCCAAACACTATTATTTTTCTTTCACAAACTTTAAACAGAAATCTCAGAAAAAATATTTGGGCAAATAATCCTGAGCGCTAAATCATCCATGTTAGCGCATTTATACAGAAGTGGGCCCAACCCAAAATCTCTGGCCTATGATTCCTCTTCTGGAATTCCAGACATATTCTCACCACTTTTTCTCCTCTACAGTCATTTAAATCTGTGCAAAGCGGAGGTGAATCACTACCACCTGGTTTTGATTGCGTGTAATGTTCTTACATTCATTTTGTTCAATTACGTATCAGTTTGCAAAAATTAATTTCTCCATCTTATATTTATTAGTCCTTTTTCCCAGGCAAAGACCTGATTATAGCGATCCATGTGCTTGCTGCTTTCAGATAAAGAGCTGTAATGTGTTATACCTGACTTTGCTCATGACAGCTGCCCACAGAATCTGGACAACACTGAAGAAGGGGTTGCACTGCTGGGACCCCAGTCTAAGCTTTCTACAATGTCATGTTGTGTATCAGTGAGGTCTGGTGCATAGTATGGCTATGGCACAGAAGAGTTTTTCCTATGTGTGGTGGTTTAAGCCCAGCCACGCAGTCTCTCACTCACTCTCCCCACTGCCTCCCTCAGTCCCGGAGGGATGGGGAGAAGAATCGAAAGAATACAACTCCCACAGGTTGAGATAAGAACAGTCCAGTAACAAAGGTATAACACAAATCACTGCTGCTACCA
>WYDI02036151.1:0-16397 GCA_009867235.2 Psittacus erithacus | reverse complement strand
AGTGGGCCTAAGGTCTTCATTCTCACAGTCCCTGCATCTGCCTTCCAAGACTTGGGTGGTGTGGTCAGAGCATTTGCTGGTGAAGACTGATGCAAAGAAGTCACTGAGAACCTCAGTCTTCTCCAAATCCAGGGTAGCCAGTTCTGACAGCTTCCGGAGAGGGCCCACGTTGTCCTTAGTCTGTCTTTTATTTGCAATGTAATTATAGAATCCCTTCTTGTTACCTTTAACATCCCTAAGCCAAGTTCAGTCCTAACTGGGCCTCAGCTTTCCTAACTTCGTCCCTAGCTTCCCAGACAACATCCGTGTATTCTTCCCAGGCCGCCTGTCCTTGCTTCCAGCTTTTATAAGACTCTTTTTTCCTTTGAAGTTTCTTCAGCAGCTCCTTATCCATCCAAGGAGGTCTCCTGGCCCTCCTGCTGCACTTCCTCCTAGTTGGGATGCAACACTCCTGAGCTTGTAGCAGGTGATCCTTGAATATCAACCATCAGCCTTGGGCCCCCCTGCCCTCTAGGGCTATATCCCATGGAATGTTAACTAAACAGGGTCCTGAAGAGGCCAGAGTCTGCTCTCTTGAAGTCCAGGGCAGTGAGCTTGCTGCACGCTCTTCTCACTGTCCTGAAGATCTCAAACTCAACCATCTCATGATCGCTACAACCAAGGCTGCCCTGGAGCGTCACATTTCCAACCAGCCCCTCCCTGTTGGTAAGCATGAGGTCAGACATGGCACCTCTCCTTGTCGGCTCCTTTATTACTTGCAGAAGGAAGCTGTCTTCCACACAATCGAGGAACCTCCTGGTTTCTTGTGCCAGGCCGTACTGTCCCTCCAACAGATATCAGGGTGGTTGAAGTCCCCCATGAGAATAAGGGCCTGTGAGAGTGAGGCTGTTCCTATCTGCCTATAAAATGCTTCACCCAGAGAGTCCTCTTAATCACCCGGTCTGTAACAGATCCCCACAGCAGCGTTTCCCATTGCTATTCTCTCTTTAACCCTGACCCACAAACTCTCTATTGTCTGCCCACCTGTCCCCAGACACAGCTCCATACTCTCCAGCCTATCCCTAACACAAATAGCAACTCCCCCTCCGCGCCTGCCAGGCCTGTCTTTTCTATAGAGCCTGTAACCTTCCATTCCAACACTTCAGTCATAGGAGCCATCCCACCATGTTTCTGTGATACCAGTTATATCATATCCCCATAGATGTGCACACATCTCTGGTTCCTCTAGTTTGTTCCCCATACTACAGCCATTTGTATAGAGGCATCTGAGAGGAGCTCCAAATGAAGCTGGCTCATTCGCTGGAGTGGCTGGAATATTTCTGCATTGCCTCAAGCATTTATTATAGATGCTGGCAACTGACTGGGTGTGTTGGGATGGAATGATGCCTCCCTCCCCCAACACATCTAGTTTAAAGCTTTCTTGACCAGCCTGGCAAGCCTCCTACCAAATAATAATGGTAAGTGTAATAACAAGGGGAGAGAATATAAAACTAAAAGGAAAGGGAAAAAAACCAATTAACTCAAGTGACACACAGTACAATTGCTCACCACTCACTGACTGATTGATACCCAGCTTGACCAGAGCAGTGATTTGCCTTTCCGAGTGACTCCCCCCAGTTTATACTGAGCATAATATGCTGTGGTATGGAATACCCCTTTGGCTAATTTGGGTCAGATGTCCTGTCTCTGCTTCCTCTCAGCATCTTGTGCCTCTCCTCACTGGCAGAGCATGAGACTGAAATGTCCTTGACCACGGTAAGTGCTACTTAGCAACAACTAAAACATCATTGTGTCATCAGCATTGTTCTCAGACTAAAGCTGAACCACGGCACTGCACCAGCTATCAGGAAGGAGAAAAAAAATAACTGTTACAGCTGAACCCAGGACATATTCATATCTATTTTAATTCAGTGCAAAAACCAAACCACAGGAAAACTTGACTACTGCATCCACCCAAGAAGCTGAGCTACAAGAAGACTCTCAGCTTTATTTCTCTTAGGGCTCTGAGCAGCATAGGACAACTTGTAATACATATGCTTCTGCATCCATAAAAAAGAGATTATCCAGGATTGCAAAGAAATCCTGGCAATCTCTGGCTGCCAGTCTATCCTTCTGAAACTTTTACAGTCAGGTGTAAGTCCAGCTCACTTCATTTTACAGCAGAGAGTTGGGTAGCCTAAAAGCTGTTCCTCTGCTTTGCACTTTGAGGTTTCATCAAATACAATTTAATAAAAACAGGCAACCAATTGACAAAGCTCTTCTACTCAATACTCTTTATGCTTCATGTCTTTCTCCTTCTGCAATCAAAATACTGAAAAATAGTACTAAATGAACATTCAGAAACATTAAGCAAGCAACACTTATGGTGCTTGTGAACCAGTTCATATTCCCACTGTGTTGAGCAGAACAGCCACAACTGAATGGAAATGGAAGCAAAACATGCATGTCCGGGCCAGGAACCACTTAGCACTATGAATATGCAAAGAAAAAATAAATCTTGCTGAAAGCGGCCACCTGACAGGAACACAGAGATCAAACAAAGCTTTCAGAAATAATCTCATCAGAAACAATTGCCTTCTCATAACAAAAGGAGTATCAGTGTTCATGCATTCTGAACAAAGTATCAAAAGTGGAAATGGAAAGAGAAACATAATTTGAAGACCAAAATTCCACCTTGGTTAAGCCCAAACTGGTCAACCGTCTGCTTCACTGAAGCATCCAATTTATTCAAGTTAGGTGCTTAAATAGCTAGCAGTAAAACTCAGCACAACAGATTAAATCAACCTGACCAGCACTTCATAGTGTGATCAGTGATATTAGCTCTCTGTTCCAAATAAAGGAGAATCTAAAATCAAATGAGTAAGATGCCTCAAATTTTTCTTAACAGGATGTATCAACCTTACTTTTCTTACGGCTTTCGACAAAAAAATCATTTCAGCCCACTTCTCGTCTATGCTGGTGGTACATAAACCATGTGGGCTGCAATGATTCATGGAATTTACATAGTAGCTGCATGCAAAGTTTTTTCTCCTTTCAGTAAGGCAGGCCAGCTTAGCACCCCTGGACTTTGGTGTAAAAGCTATTGTTAGAGTATCAGGGCAAAACATGGCCCCATGTGTTAGTACTATGGTCCCAGCAATTTGGGCTGAAATAAAAGGATTTATAATTATCTTTTATTCCAGTTCTAGTACCACATTGCAGACACATATTTCTATTACTGCCATTATTATTGATAGCCACATTCCCAAATCTAACATCAGCCTCTGTAATGGATGGGAACCTAGCTGAGAGCTGATTCCCACTCAAGACTGAAAGACATAACAAGGTATGATTTTTGTCAAAATATATTCAGTAGAGTATGTATGTTTATGTTCATTGTGACTGTTAGAAAGAGGCAGGAAAACATAGGTGTGCAGCTGTTCTATGACCTTTAATAAACTATGCACGTCATACAGCTAGTGTATGGTTGTTTTGCTGCATACCATGCCTGTCAGCAGAACAATTTGGTGTAGTCAGCAGAATATGAAACAAAATGGCATTTTTTTTAAGATAAAGAAAACTGTTGCTAAGACAGACGTAGAGCTGGATATTCCTAGCTGGGAATAGTTACCTTATCATACTTGGGCTGCTGAGTGGCTATGTCATGGTTTATGTGAAAACTGGGACTCCTGTTTTATGGAGGCAGAACCCCTTGATGTAATGAAACGTTTACAAAGGTTCAAGTGAATGCTCTAGGGAGAGCAGGGTGGATTCTGCCGGCTGCATATCAAAAGCAATGTCAGCAGAGAAAGCAAGTATGTAAGGATAAGATTGATTTGGAAAAGCAAGTATGTGAATTGTAGGGAAAAACAGTTATGTTGCAGTGCCCAAATCAACTATTAATGGATAAATTGGACACATCAAACAGTAGCACTGTAGTGGCAGTTTGGGTAGCCCAGTATAAATTTCAAAAGTGGAGGGGTCGAGTAAACAGGAAAAAAGCACATGCAGTGAGTACCCACTCACAGAGGCAGGAATAAATAGTGACCCTGACAAATGGGACTGGAATGTGTGGGATTCAACAACTTAGGTAGTAGTTCAGATGGGTGAAGTGTTCACTGGAATAATTTAGAGGCTTCAGGAATTAGGTTGGATTCAGAGATAGTAAAAAATTTGTAATGTTAAGCTCCAACTCATTTGTTCAGGACACTTTCCAAGGCACCAATGGGGAAAGTGACTTATTAAGGCTGTAACAAAAACATAACCCATGGAAGGGGAATGGCCCCATGCAGATCAACCCTGGTATACTTTACAGGATTATATTCAGTGTGTCAAGGAGGAAGGAATGCAGACTGCTGGTTTTATTGGAGATGCAGACACTGCTGCAGGCTGCACTATCAGATCCAGTTTGGAATAGGATCATTAAGATGGCACCACGTGCAAATGAAAGTGTTATTATGACTTTATTGATAAATGAAACAGGAAACCCCCGTAGGAGAAATCATAGAAAAGATCCATCAGTTGATCTATCAAGGAGATTTGGGGGAATAGGGCCCCAAACAAAACACGAGAGGTGATAAGAGGAGGGATGAGGTGATAGAGTATCAACGCTCTCTAAAAGAAGAGTTTGCTGCCCTGCTGGAAGATGCCCTGAGATAAGATTGGGAGGATCCCAGTCAATGAAATGTGGAGACTTTATGAGCAGGGTGGGTTGTATGTATCTGTGAAAAGGGTAAACAACTCAAGTTCAAACAAAGGCGATGACATGACAGATTAAGCAATTTGACCTTCTGCTCCCCACTTTGAACCTCAGTGGGGTGGTACACTTGCCAATGGAGAGTCCCCAACTGTTCAGGAGGACAAAAAGGGATGGGATCAGTAAGCAGAACTTTATCCATGGCCAGATGTTAAGATGTTAAAACAATTGAAAATAATTAAAAATGGAATGAAATGAAGGCCAAGCTCCAGCACAAGGATGGACAAGGAAAGACCATCATCCTCACGTGGAGCTTCAAATTTAGTGGAAAAATGGGTCTTGGGAAACAGTTAAGGCCCTCACTGGAGTGAAGGCCTCTTTAATTTATGGTAATCCTTAAAAAAAAAATTAAAGGGAAAAAAGTTTTGATTACAGGATTAGGTGGCAAAAAAATTGAAGCAATACAGACAAAAATTAAGATGAAAATTGGCACTCTGCCGGAACAAACTTATTCAGTGATGATTGTTCCTATCCCTGAATATATAATTGGAATTGAGATGAGCAACCCAGCCCAGTACAATTAAAACATTGGAAGTGATTATTTTATAGTGTGCTTGTCCCTTGCAAATTCAGATCAACAACGGTTCATGCCTTAAAATCCAGAAAGTACAACAATTTGCTGATACAAACAACCTACAATGGATATTTCATATACCATATTATCCACAAGTCACCAGATTAACTGACAGATGAATGGCTTATTTAAGGAACCGTTAAAGAAATTGGCGGGAAGCAAATTAAACATGTGGAGAGATCATTTATCTACAGATATTGAACAACAGACCCATTGGGGAAATGGAAACCCCTTTAATGGGGATGACTACCCCTAGTTTGCAAATAAAAGCATTTACAGTAGCAGAAACACACTGGGAAATAGAGGAGGCAGCTTTAGCACCCTATCAAGCACCTCTGAATGCTGCAGGATTAGATTTGTACGCTTTATAAATGCATGTATTGAATACCTAAAGCATCTGTGTCATTGATAGTAGTATTAGAGTATATATTTCATCAGGTTACTTTGGTTTGATAGCCCTAACATCCAGTTTACCAATCAAAGGCATATAAATACTTGGGGCAGCACTGATTCAGATTATCAAGGGGATATTAAGGCAATTTCAATGAATAGTGAAGATCCAGGTATCTTAATCCAGCCATGAGACCACGTTGCCAAAATGTTGATTTTTTCCTGCAAGTAAGTAGGGAGGAAGCCCCACAGTTTTAGAGACTCAAGTGAGTAAGAAGGAAGCCCCACAGATAACCACAGCTTGAGGGAACTGTGGATTTGGAGCCACTGACCACTTGAAAGCTGAGCCAGCTAAAGTTATTGTCACTGGAAAAGACAATACAGTATTTGTGATTAAATCCAGATGAGAAAAATGGGAATATGCCCCTGTGAATAAATGCTGTTTGAGAAAATAATATTATTATGGTTTATTTTTGTGTTTTACAGAAATTACAAATCCTAGCCATCCTCATATGTCTTATGGTCCCTTTGGGCAATGCCATTATCCCAGGAAGTTATCTGAGAAGGACTGACAGCTAGCTTGTGCGCTGGAGATACAGGATCAGCACCAGACCTCACAGAAAAGATAATTACACCTGTAATGTGAATGAACCTTGCCTTCCTAGCTAACTCAACATTTTACCCAGGAGTACATCTGTGGATAACCAGCTCATCAGGAAAATGCTACGGATGATTGTTTATACAACACCAAACAGATTAAGATGTAGTAACTATAGCTAATGCTAGCACTGTCACTATTAAATGTTGCAGCCTTTCTAATACTTATAATCATTGTGCTAATTGTACTGAAAATCTATCCAACCTGAGCAGTACTAGTGGGAATAAAACTCTAGCAGCCCTAGTGTGCATAATAGCTGTTCTCGATGTACATAAGTGACTATACTTATTTTATTACTAATATGGAATTGCCATCTATAGAACCAATCATGAGACATTGTGTCTTGTGCGTTTTTGTCATGATCAAGAATCAAAGGACCAGATGTAATGGATGGGAACCTAGCTGAGACTTGATTCCCACTCATGACTGAGAGACATAAACAAGTGAGTTTTTTGTCAAAGTGTATTCAGTAGAGTATGTATATTTATGCTCATCATGACTGTGTTGGAAAGAGGCAGGAAAACATAGGTGTGCAGCTGCTCTATGACCTTCATACTTGGCCACACCAGGGCTCCTGGCCAATGCTGTCAGTGCAGACAACAGTGAGATCATGAGAAACGGCAGTGCCCAAGAGTAAACAATTACCAATCTATCATAAAGCCAGTTGTTTTTCTAAGGGTATAAAAGCAGGCCCTTCTTGTAGCCAGATCCAAAGCCTCACCTATGAGTGTATGCACTGCACAGGAATTTTCCCAGTTACCTCAGATTCCTGGCGTTGGCTGCAACAGGGCTTCCCAGCTTGAAGTGTGGGCCTGGATGATGACTTGGTGGTAATTTGTGATGTATTTCTTCTTAATCTCTGTTCTTTCTATGCAGCAATGATTTGACGCCTTGCTAATTTTCCTCTGTACTTTACTCATATATATATATGCTTTGCTTTATTGTACTTATTTACTATATATATAGAGAAACATACCCAATTCACATTAGTGCGCTCATTTGCTTTAGAGTGCTAATTCGCTTTAGTGTGCTTGTTTAATAAACTGTGCATTTATTCATCTAGTGTATGGTTATTTTGTTGTGTATCCTGCCTGTTAGCAGAACAGTCTCCTAAAGTCTACCTGTGCTCAAAAATGAGAGTAATACAGAGGTGATGATTAGTCAGAGCTGTAATCAATGAGAAGTTAAGGGTAACCTTTAATGCCCATTTTGGTCAGCATTTTCAAGCAATTTCCACAACCAAATCTTGCAAATAAAAGAATTAGAACATTTACCTACTGACACCTGCCAGCGCACAGTTGACACACACACAGATGGTGCAGCAAGCCAAACTGCGACTCATGAGGCCAAAGCAGATGTGCAGGGTGAACCCTGCTAGCCAGCTGCCACCTTTCCTCCTGGAAAATTTAGGTGACGTGAGATGGGGGTGGGAGTAGAGAGCGTCTAATTAGGCAGCCTATGGGTGAAATTGCAGCTGTAGCTAAGCACCATACAACATTACAGTAATTTCAGACCAGGACAGTGAAGCTTACGTACAAGAGCTGTAACTACCCACTTCACACACAGCCCAGTCATCCAGCTCCCAGCAAGAAAAGGTTAGGTCATCCCAGAGTTAATGGCTCACCAACTTTGCAGGGAGCAGTGCACGAATTGAAACTAAGGTGCTGCAGGGCTAAAGATGACTTTGTTATGACAACCCAGGACAGTTCACCTCCCCAGTCCAAATATGCAAAGTCACAAGCATATCTCATTTCTTTGCTTTAGTACGATGGGGTAGTTAGCTTTCTCCCTGTCTGCACATACCCCTGCATGGGCACCAACACGACAATCAGCTACGGGTCTCAGAATCTGGACAACAGCACTTGCTGTTTGCTAATGAGCAAAACAGGACAGTGCATAAATATGGTCTGGTAATCAGTGCAAGTTGTATTATTCACCCCTACAGTACTTTCCCTTGAGCTTCACTCCCACGCAGGACTCCACTGTGTCAGGTCCCCATTTGATTAAAGTCAGTGATCCAGGGCTCCCTCTGTGGTAATGCTATGCTTCCCGTAAAGCCAAAGCTTTCACTTGCTGAGTGCTGTGCCTCGTCCCCGAGGGAACTGCACCTGCCTTTTGCTCCTAAGAAGATGTGATTAAGACAGGGGGCTTTTACAGATGAGGCTCTAAGGAGATCACAAGCCATTTGTTATTAAGCTGTGTGGTCTCTACTGTCCTAAATGAGGGTATATGTCCTAGGTTCAGCTGTAACAGTTATTTTTCTCCTTCTTAGTAGCTGGTGCAGTGCTATGCTTCAGCTTTAGTCTGAGAACAATGCTGGTAACACACCAATGGCTTTGTTGTTGCTAAGTAGCACCTGCCATGGTCAAGGACTTTTCATTCTCTCATGCTCTGCCAGTGAGGAGGGGCACAAGAAGCTGAGAGGAAGCAGAGACAGGACACCTGACCCAAACTAGCCAAAGGGATGTTCCATACCACAGCACGTCATGCCCACTGTATAAACTGGGAGGAGTTACCTGGAAGGGCAGATTGCTGCTTCAGTCAGGCTGGGTATCGATAGGTGGGTGGTGAGCAATGGTATTGTGCATCAGTTGTGTTTATCGGGTTTTTTTTTCCCTTCCCTTTTTAGTTTTATATTCTCTCCCCTTGTTCTTTCCTTTGATTTTTTTTTTACTTTAGTTACTGGACTGTTCTTATCTCAGTTCGTGGGGTTTACATTCTTTTGATTCTCCTTCCTATCCCACCCAAAGCTGGGGAGGGAAAGGGGAGAAAGAGAGTGAAAAGGGGAAAGTGAGCAAGCAACTGTGTGGTTCTGAGCTAAGAGCTTAAACCAGGACAGTACAACATAAACCACCATTCTCTTTCTGTGAGCAAGTGCCACCAAGACAAAAGAAGCAGCTTCAAAACCAAAGGCCCAGAGGCAGAAATGGAGATCTGTAACAGAGAGGTAAGCACTTGCAAAGGAGGGTGTTTTAATAAGACACGGCTTGCAAGACCACCTTGAGATTAGAACTTTTAGCTGTGAATAGAGTCCTATTTCTTCAGTTACCTGTCTTCTGGTCACAGGCTGTTGATTCAGACGCATTCATTTGTTCCAGAGCCATTAATAGGAATACCACTTGTGGTCCACCACAGGGCCTCAATGAACAGATTCATTGTCTTTCTTGGCACAGATTTACTTGGATTTTGATACACAGAAGGAGCACAGTTGTGTTGAGTGCTTCACAGGCCACTAACAATGTTAGAACCACTGTTGTCTGAACCGGTATTTGGTATGGGTATGGTAACGTAAGACTTTTGAGCTTTGTACCTTTTTCTGTAAAGATGGTGGATTATGAACACCACCTAAAAGGGTCAAACCACTCTCAGATCTCACCATTCTTTCCTTTAACTTTTCATTTTAATGTTAGAAAAATATTTTGCAGTGTACTCAACACAATTCTCCTTCTCCCCTAAAAGCATTTATGTGGCCTTCTCACCTATATTTGTACACCAACCAACATCACCCCCCCAGAAAAAAGAAACCAAAAATAAAGTAGTGTGATATTATAGATTGATCCTACAGCTTGAAAATATTAATTTCATTTTTCTAAAAAAGCACTGGAAAATGGGTAAACAACTAAAAGACAGGAAGAGCAATGTTCTACAATAAATAATGAATTCTCAAGCAAGTGTTGTGTGATCATAGCTTTTGAGGCAATTTTTGTAATTTTTTTTTATTAATACAATAATATATTTTTATTAAGTTCACCTTATCACCCTCTGCTCGAACAATCTGTCAAATATCTGCAAAATGCTTTCTTAGTTTTTGAGTGCTTTCAAGCAGCTTATTCCCGCTGGTCAGATAATAAAAGAACAGGGTATTCTAAGGGTATTCTAGATTCTCTGACAAACTGGACTATCGCCAAATAATCTTCTAAATTAATTCTTGCATTTATTAGTTTGAATCATATTTTTTAGAAGAATCTGCAACTAGCACTTGAAACTGCTGCTTCAGTGAAGGCTTCAAGGAAAACCCATTTCTTAGGCTTTTAGATGGCAGGAAAAAGAGTCTTCTCCCCACTCATATCTAGGAAGCTAGAATTTAGTATTTCTACTTCTGATTAATTAGGGTATTGCTCAGGATCAGACATTTGAAGATGTTTAGCATCTAATTCTTCAGAGGTAGTTTAACATGAAAATACTCAAAGAGCTGAGCTTTTCTCTTTCAGCCAAATAGTCTTTCTGTAATTGAGTTTCCAAGTTTATACAAAAGGATCACAGACTTAGCCACAGCAACTTACTCAAACTATAAATAGATATTTATTGACATTCTTCAGCTATCTGTCTGGCTCACTATGGGATCAGCACAATATGCCTGTTTTAATACAAACAGTTCAACGGTTCCTCCACAGCTTTCAGGTCTTTCAAAATTGTAAGCAGTAAAACAAATGCTAAACTTTCTTTCATTACATTTTGAAGGTACAGGGAACTCTAGTAACAACCTTCAGTTTCTTTGTATCCTGCATTAGAAAGCATTATTACAGTTGCAAAGCCCTAAAAAGTTAACAATCAAAATGTCATCTATGCATCCCCTTTCTGCATAAAATGATACATTTACTTGAATACCATTCCCTCCTCCCCTACCTACCCATAGGATTGGTTTAAATTAATGAGCAGCTATGCTGTTTTCTCATCAGTCCCTGCACATCTTTCTCAGCGTGCTCCTGAAGATCAACTTGTAATTTCATTACTTTTTCCCTGATGATCTTTGTTAAATTATCAAGTGGTTTTGCATATTTATGAATTAATTTGCTTCCACAACAACTTTGACATGAATCTTGATAATCTCAGTTTATAAAAGGATCTGTAATTGTGGAAATCCAATTTGAAAAACTTGTCATCCAAACTTGTAGCATGTTTTATAATGGGTGGTAGCCACCTTAAGCATTCTTGGTGGATTTTCTATAGCTTAAACATATATTGCCTTTGCACACGGCTTCAAGTCAAGTACCTGGAAGACGAGGGCAATTTGGTGACTGTGAAAAGTTTAACTGAAGCAATAACCAAAACCAACAGAGCTTGTGGCAGAAACAGCCACAAGCTGAAGGACCCCAGTCCTTCAGAGAAAGACTTCTCCATGTTAATATTTTTTCCTTTTCCTGGAAACTCCCTGTCTCATTCATGACCACTGACTGGAAGCATTCCACTGGGAGGTATTTTGTGGAGGAAATGTCCTTTTAGAAAAATCAAATATCCTTTAGGATGCAGGAAAACTATAGAATTAAAAATAGTTCTTCTTCAACAGCCCAGCCAAAACCAGACAGTTTTCCTCCCTGTCTGAGCATGCTGACATCTCCCTGCTCAGCTGCCACAGCTGAGCTCCTACCTCCTTGTGAGCCAGGCAGGGGACTGGAGGCTTCATAGTACCCTGCCTAATGGCACCAGGAATGGAAGAGCCTTCTTATCATCAGCTTGTGCCTTCACGAAAAGTGTCAAAATTAAATTCAGGCATCCATAAAGCTGGAATTATATTTATGTTCCCTGATAAATAAATTATTCTTCTAAACCAAAAATCTAACATCTATTCAAGAAGAAAATTTTTGAAAGAACACACCAAAATCCAAATGCATTTTCCCCATGTGGGGGGTCGTTAGATACTGATCAGCTTTATTGAAATCTGACTTCTCCAGACAAAAGCTGCCTTTGCTGCACACCTCCTATTCATCCCCAATGTAATTCCACCCTGTGGGCAGAGTGAGGCAATCCTGTAGACAAGATGGTATATAATCATGTAATTAAAGACTGCTGAATACACAAAACTCAGAAGTCTAACTGAGGCTTTATGGGCACCTGCAGCTGCAGCCTTTCTCAACTTGTGAATGTGCAACTTCAGATTAGTATTAGTAGTCTGGGATATCTATATTACCTGCGTTTGTCTTAAAGGAAGAGGATAAGCCACCCATTCACTCCTGCCAGATATTCCTTATGTGTAATTATACTGGACCGTAGCAGAGATGAAGCTTGCAGCATTGCAGCTTTGTGCTTGATTTAATGGAGTGACTGGTAGCAACTGGTGTCAGCAGCCAGGGTCAGCTGCCAGGCAAGGGTGCCAGGCCTTCTTCTTCAACAACCTGCCACAGACCACAATCAGCTCCCAAACACCAGCTCCTTGTTGTTGCTCTGCCCAGCTCGGAGCCCTGCCTCTCCCCTCCAGGGCACACCATTCATTCTTGTCCCTACACCCTGACTCTCAGATATCAAGGAAGGTCATGTAGCCGAAAGATGGTTCTCTGAGCAATAACCCTATTTCCAAGTCTGAGGTAGTTTACTTCAATTGATAGAAAAAGAAGGGTCTCCATGTTGCCAAAAATATGAAAGCAAATATGTCTAACAGATCTCTTTCTCTGACTTGACACCAGTTATATTTAATTTCTCTTCAGTGGTATGAATCCAGACTTACCCTCAGATAAAAATCTCAAATCAGATTTAGGCCAGTGTTTTAATTTGTGTTATACACGGATGCTGAAGGGAGATCAACAACTCCAACTCTAGTTTTCAAACAACAGAAATTAATTTTAATGACTTTCAGGAGATCCTGAGTGCTCCTCACTCCTGCAGCGCTGTGAAAGACCCACATAAAATCCAACACACTATCCTGTCGGAAAAGTCAAATGGAAAGCAATCTGGACACTGCACTTAACACAGAGATGTTAACGAAGCAGTGCAGCTGGTGCTAAAAAATCTTGTCTTTACCTGCAGCAACATGGAAAACTATGTCAGAAAAGAAATATAACTTTCAAGTTGATTGTGACCTCTCTAACACATGACCTGCTTTTGAAATTAAAGCCCATACCAAAAGCATCTGATCTTACCCATCAGCAGAAGTAGGGGCTGCATTCTCCTCCAGCTACGGCTGTATAAAATCCTAAACTTCAGTAGGAAGCACCAGAATAGATAGGGAGAGAGTTTAACTTTAATAAGCTGTAAACCTAGCAAACACCAAAATCAAAATGCCCACAGTGGACAGCAACCCACTGGACTGAGCCACCGCTGCCCCACCTTCAGACTCTCAGCAATGACCAACAGCTCATGGATACAACTGCACAGTCATGACAGCCATTCTGTCCTTCAGGTAATGCATTTGTTTTCAGCTTCATGCCCCTGCCTGTTCTCTATTTGTCCAGTCAGTCATGTGTACTAGCTTCTTTCATATGCTGCTTTTCATGCCTGGGAAGGACTCCCAAGCATTTTCATTAGTTTACCAGAAGTCCTGTGCAAGGCTCAATGCCTACAGAAAATTCATCTGAACAGGGTGCTGATGGGATGGTATGATGTGGTCAGGTTGCTTTCTCCCACTTATTTTTCTTACAGTCCTTTATAATAGAGGCTTGTAAAGTCCATGTCTGTATTTTTAGCCAGTACCTGCACAGCAGCCAGCACAGAGAGGTCCTCCTCCCTACCATGGGCTCCTTGCCTCTGTGCTAACACCAACACAGAGTAACCACAGCAGTACTGCTTCAGCCAGTGAGACGGCTGTGAGCAGCAGAAGCCTGGGATGCAGCTGCATCTCTCCTCTGCAAGAACTGCAAGCCCATGCAGTGTTTATTATTCAAAGTTGGGGAGAATGACCTGATACCTTAGAGTTGCCTCCATGTGGTACTTCCAATAGACAAGGATTTGTATCCTTCATGTTTGTCAGGTCTCAGAGCAGTTTAGTACAAACTTCTCCAGTCGTACTGGAGATATCCGGGAGTTTAAAAAATCAGCTTTGGAAGCAACACGAAAAAGAATATCCAAATATATCAAAGTTAGGCGCAAGCCCATTGAACATCCTGGGTTTTTTTTCAAGCACACTTTGTCACTTGCTCTATTTACTAAGTATACCTGGTTCACAAAAAAGCTTTGTCTGTTGCAAGGCATGACTATTACAGAGGCCTTAACAGCTCTTCTGGTTCTTGAAAAACCTTCATTTTCAGGGATGATCATCCTTTTATCTGCAGCTGCACATGATTATAAAGTTATTGGTCTGCACAACATAGCAGAAGAAAGAAGACAAATGGCTTGAGTTAGTCTTCTGCCTTATATTCTGTGAGGCTATCATTAAAATGCCCTTGAAAACTGTCCTTTACAGTGACACTAGGTAGAAGGTACCATCCACCGTGTGTCACTGTAAAGGCATGATATAAATCTAGTAGCCAGACTTGTAAATTAGCAGTAGCTTAACATCTGGCTTGACCAAACTAATTCTGAAAAACATTCTCCTGTGTGATCTATAACCAAAAGAGATTTTGGGTTTTTTAAAAAAATATATATTTCCAAGTGATTGGAACATGATTTTTTACACAAATATTTTTGCTAAACAAATCAAAGATTATAATCACCCATAGTCAAACATCTTTAGTTCTAAGTTCACATAATGCCACAGATACACAGCATTGTTTGTAAAAATTCATAAACTGACTAACTCATGGCCTGAGATTTCAAAATTAGGCATTTAAATTCACATTCAGACATTTGAGTGAGTTCACTGATTTCCAAAACCCGCTGCACCACCACCACAAGCAGTTCCTACCGTTCTTTTGCAGCCTCTTCTCAGGAAGAAGAACTCATCACAAGAAAATTCTGCCTTGCCAGACTTGTTAAGTCTGGTTTCACATACATTTCACAGAATATATGTTATATATTCAACAAATCTGGCAGAGATGAAAAGTGTCCCTATAATCATATCCAGGAGTTAAAAAAAAAATTAGAAAAACAATTATACATGTATTCAGATGAAACATTTCTGTCAGAAAATCTGCTAAGAAAATGTTACTTAACAAGGTTTTCTAGAGTTCAGTTGAACTTTCAGGTCATCAGTGATAGCAACACAAGCCTACTTAGCTGTTTCATGAAAAAATGCTATACTAATTTAACTTTTAAATACAAATACAACCATTTTAAAATAGGGTTACAAGCTCTGATACTTTAGTAGTACTGATCTGCCATTGTAAATATAAATAACATTTTGAAAATCAATAAATGCATGAGTCAAGAATTTCAACACAAAAGTTCAGAGAAGCAGCCTTTGCTCTGATACATATTCTGTTACCTTCATCACTAAGAACACACGTATTCCTAAAATACTCATGTATTCTAAAATCACAGATTACATTCCTGACATGACTCATATCTTCTGCATGTGAAAAAGCTACCCAAAAGTAGGCCCACCTCCAACACCTTTTAAACAAGCAAAAATCGAAGTACATCTTTCTTGGCATCCAGATTTGGCAGTGATTGAATGTCCTTAGTGTCTAGTGAATTTGTCATGGTACCACAAAACTTCCATAGCCATTCCCACATATAGCAACAGGCCTGCAAAACCCATCCACAATACACCATTGTAACATGCTCTGTGATGGCAATGAGATCTGTTTGCCTTCCCATTCCAGACTAGAAAGATGCTTTTTTTAACTTACTTACCTTTTCAGTGACCATTTCCATTCAACTATGGAATTCAATAGAAGTTCAACATTGAACTGGGTAAGGACAAACGCAAGGACAAATACAGGTTGGATGGAGACTTGGACTGAGAGTAGTCCTGAGGAGAAGGACTTGGGGGTGCTGGTTGATGAGAAGCCCAACATGGCCTAGTGGTGTGCGCTTGCAGACCATAAAGCCAACCATATCCTGGCCTGCATCAAAAAGAGCGTGACCAGCAGGTCGAAGAAGGTGATCCTGACCCTCTACTCCGCCCTGCTGCAGGTGAGACCCCACCTGCAGTACTGCGCTCAGCTCTGGGGTCCTCAGAGATGAGCAGAGATGCAACATACAGATGGACTCGTAATCGAGGGGGTGGACTTAACAATGGACACTCTTGCCCAGGTTATTCACAAATATGAAACATGTGCTGCAATTAAGCAAGCCAAACGGTTAAAGCCTCTCTGGTCTGGAGGACAATGGCTGAAGTACAAATATGGGGAGGCCTGGCAGATTGATTACATCACACTCCCACCAACCCGCCAAGGCAAGCGCCATGTGCTTACCATGGTGGAAGCAACCACCGGATGGCTGGAAAC
>WYDI02036150.1:0-46378 GCA_009867235.2 Psittacus erithacus | reverse complement strand
GGTCCTAATCACACTGATAAATGGAGAAAATCACCTGAATTATCCATCTATATATAATAATATATAATTATTAGGAAGACAACATTTAAAACCCCAGCTTAGTACCTGCTAGTTTCATTTCCATCACAGAGGGGAATTTATCCAGGGTTTAACAAATCACCTTTATCATAATGCCTCAACCTGACTTTTGCTGATTTTAAATGAGCACCTATTATGAAAAGTGATTCTATTTCAAAGTTGTTTTAAATTAGTTAATAGGTGAAGCAGCCCTTCTTCAGACTTACACCAGACAGGTGCAGGTCTGGTAATCATACACTCCAGCATCTTCCCCTTCATCCCATTACTGATGGGGAAATCCCCGTATTTGGTTTACAGTGTTGAAGGTCTTCATTATTAGTTGGTATTTCTACTAAATGTGCTAGTTGGCATTACATCAGATTTCCTTCATAACCATATACTTTTAAAGACATAGATTACTGAATTCTACCAAGGCTTCCCTCCCACACCTTCAAAATGAAACCGTGAAGCTTTGTTAGCTTTTTTGGTGGAACTACTAGCACTTCAATTCCCAGCCCAAACACACTGACCCCGTTACAGCTTTAAGAAGTCACTAAAGGAAGCACCCAGAAAGTCCAAGCAGCTTTAAATTAGTGGAAATGCATTTAAGAGGTAGGCCAATAAATGTAATTAAGAACATGAGGCAAGCAAATTATCTTACCAAGTGACTATTGAAGCATCATATCAAAGGGTATGTTTTGATTTCAAGATTAAATACATGTACGTTCAGGTTTTTCTGGGTTTCCTTTTGCTTGTTTGTCTCTCTAATCTTTGTTAATTTTGTACAGATCCCATGGGAAAAGGAGAATTTTTAATGAATGCTTAAAAAATAATAATTTTTCTTAGAATTTTCTTGCCACTTGATTTAATAGCTAATAGCCATTCAGTCCTAGTTCACACAAGACTGGCACAAGCCATTGGCCAGCCGCTAGTTAGTCCCAGCCAGACTCCCTGGATTCTTTTCTTCTTTTCAATAACACTATAACAACAACTCAGGAACAAGGTGATTTTTAACTATGTAAAGCAATGTTATGTGATGTGGCTACATGAATATAGAAGATTATCTTGGTTTTTTTTCTTTTATGTTTCTATCTCTGGCTGCATTCTTTATCCTTATTTCAATTCTTTCTGCTTCTTTTTAGGAAAACCAACTGGATTATACTGGCAAATATCTCAGGTAGGCAGAACTAATTGCTCCAATTATTACTGGAGGGCCAAGTGGGCAAATTAGAGGGCTAGACCAATCAGGGACAGATAAAAGGAATATTTCCCAGAGTTTAGGGAGGAAGCTGATAATTTTTAGGTTTACAACTGCTGTTGTTTATCTCGAATCACTTCAAATTAGTGTGGTATTTAGGCATTAGCAGTAGGGACATTCCTCGCTTGAAGGAGCATATATAAAATATACTTAGCTTAAAAACAAATAACGAGAGATAGGGGATAAGGACTACAGTCAGTAAATAGGTCTGATTCATTGCTTGAGTATCCCTTGTGACAGAAGGTATTTCTGATCTTCTCAACTTTTGAAATTAAAATTTGCATTCCTCAAAATAAAGGAGGTTCATTATGAAGGCCTCGATATGGGACAGACTACCTGAAAGTGTTTTCATTACTTATTTTCTATTCCTTTTTATCCCTTTTTCCTCTCTACTGAAGCAGCTACTCATGCAAGAAATCACTCTTGCTGGTATTTTCTGCTTTAATTTTGTGGGCTTCGTTTAATCTTATGCTGTCAAGAGTGCTAGATAGCAGACCTTTGGTAGAACCTAATGGCAGAAAGCAAGGTGTAATTTTGTATTAAAGATAGTTTGAACAAGGCCAGATTGAATTTTAGCTTTTTTATTTATAGAGATAGTAGAGAAGTCTGGCAATACCTTATTCTTTCATTTAGATCTCTTCCTGGGTAAAGATCACATTTTACTCAGTAATATTTCATTTCACAAACTGACTTCATCTACATGTAAGTCAGAATGGAAATAAGGCTATAAAAGCAAATATTACAGCTACTAAAATTGATCTTTAAAAAGAAGAGTCTAGGCTTACATTACTTTTTAGGAAACATACTGGGAGCCTGCCACGATTTCTTTTGCTATGTACTACTGGACATGAACTTAAAACCAACAAAATACATATCAACCACTCTTTAAGTCAGTGTTGGTAACATTTCAGATTGGCTGGATTTCTCTTTAAATCCATGGATCTATTTCCATTAAAGTCTAGTCAACAGTCTCATGCATGGTAAGTACAAGATTCTGTCAATTCAAGAAAAATACTTGAAAGTCCAGACAGTTTTTTCAGGTTCTCTTATGTTTTAGTATATGTTGGGATTAAAAGTTCAATACTTCTGAGATATTTGAGTTACTGGGAAGGCAGCAAACAACAATGATATCGTATATGACATGTTTACAAGGACAAAATTGATGGTGCTTCCCATGGTTTTGAGATACCAGCCTAAAAAGGCCTTGAAAAGAATTGAATTGAGCCTTGGTGCAGAAACACAGAACTATTCCAAAATAACATAAATTCTCTGCTATTGCGAAAGCAAATGGTTCTGACTTGACCATTTACTGCTAATCTATATGCTGTTAGTGTGTTATGAGTCAAGGATTATGTTGTGGGAGATATAAATTTTTGGTCTGAAGATAACGTATTGCTTAAATTTAAGAAAAATAAATGCCAATTAGTTTATGATTTGTAGGTTGATTGGAGTCTACTCTTGCTAGTAAACTTGAGCATGTGAATTCACAATTCTTCTCTCTACTCAGTCACTTCATGACCTAAACCTAAAAGTGAGCAGTTGGATTAGATGTAATGATACTGTCAATTTTTCTTGGAAACGACAGTTCTCAGACTCCTGCTACCCAATGCAGAACGTCACCTGCTTCAGTAATCATAGCTCAGTACAATGGGAAGAATATAAAAAGAAAGTGCAGTTTTCCTGCACAGAGTCAATGACTGTATCTGTTCAAGACAAAATATTAGGCAAAGTGAATGAGGTGTGCATGCTGATGCTCAAACTGAAAGGTACAGAAGAAAAAGAAGGATAAAAGTGTTTCTCATTCTACAACTGCAAAATGCCTTTCTCTGAATAGGCATCTTTTCCGAGAACAGCACTCACACAGTACAGAAGTATTTGCAGTTTGTGTGTCAAACTCTTCCATAACCGTTGTCACTTTTTTTCATATAGAATGGTTTGGGTTGGAAGGGACCTAAAAGATCACCTAGTTTTAACCCTCCTGTCATGGTCAGGGACACCTTCCACTAAGACCAGGTAAGAAAATCCCTCTTGTCCAAACCCAAAATATCAATTTTAGAGTCTTTTTATCACATTCTTTGCACTTTTATTCCTAATTACAGTGCTTTTCCATTAAATATCAAAGAACTTGTTCCAAGCATTTCAAAGTGACTGCATGTTTTATTATCTGATTTCCTTTATGTACCCTTGTTGCATATAAATGTTTCAATGCTTGCTTCTTTTATAATTTCTTTTTTTAATACTTAAGAAGAGTTAAAGGAGAAAAATGCTCATGAAAGCATTTTTAAAAATGGTTAATATGTCTTTCTGGTATTCATGTTAGATGACATAAGATGAGTTTATGTTTCACAGAAGTTAGCTTCTATTAGATACAAAAATATAAATTAGTCTTAATTATGAAAGAAAATTACATAAATTTAATATTTAATCTGATTTATGTCCTACATTATTCCCAGTCTTAGTGGTTCATCCAATGTCCCCATTGCTTGTCCAAGGGCAATAAAATTCACCTTAATTTAAATCCAGCAAGATGTTAGATTCCAATTATAACTTTCCTTCATGAATATCAAGCATCATATTTTTATTTGAGGGTTGGGTTTTTGTTGGTTTTGTTTTTGGTTTGTTTTTTTTTTTTTTTTTTTTGTGAAATGATAGAGATTTCTGCAAGAAAAGTTTCTCATCTGCAGTAAACTCCATATTTTCAGCCTGGCCAACCAAGACATCAAAGTAAGTATTTTTGCATAGGCAGAAAAGTGTTTGCCAGTATAAGTAACTGTATCATGATTAGCTTTAAGTAATTTCCTTCATCTGCCTTTTTTCTCCTCTTTCTTATAACTTTTTGATTGAAGGTGTAAAATTTAGACCATTTGTCTCTGAACATCCTCAGAAGGACAAATATTATAGTTCTGATATTTCAAACATTGGAGTAAAAAGAAATCAAAAAGCTACATTTTAAAAGTGTGAATATATATATTAGGCTGATTCAAGCAACATCTCAAGCCCTTAGTCTGGTATCAGTCACAGCACAGTAAGTCCTTGAGCTTAAAAAAGAGTTACTCTAGCTAGTGAAAGGAGAATGAATTTTATTCTGCATTTTAATTACTTTGAAGAATGTGGCAATGCTTAGCTGAGCCTGTGCTGTCCATTTGTTTCATGCTTTATTTTACTCAAGACAGCTAATCCACGTATTACTCCCAGGTGTTCCTTCAAGGGAAAGCGTGATACAGTTTGCAAGATAATTTGCTCCAGTGTCTATTCTATGCAGACATCAGGAATGAAAATTTCAGTAGGACTATTCAGAAACCTATAACAGAGAATTTACAAGTCAAATGATTGCCATCCCTTTACTTAGAGACGCCATGCTCCTTTGCTCCAAAATGTTATTTGAATGATCTCCTACCCTGATTTGAGGTTCATTTGGCATTTCAACCATTTTTCTTTAAGATTAGACTGTCTTAATTAATGAAATATCAAATTAAGTGATGAAACTTTTAAAACTGAATTTCTTACTTTATAATCCACACTTATGAACCACAAAGCTCAAAAATAAAGAAAAATAAAAGTGTTTATTTAAGCTTAGAGTATTCTGAATAGGCGAAATAGAAATCACAGTACTGTAAAATTTGCTTGTTAAAGCAAGATGTTATCACAGATTTTGTTTGTCTGTTTGTCTTTAAATCTAACTCAGGCAAATACACAGCATGCAAAAAAGGAAAACCCTGAAGGAGTTCATTAAAGGGGATGAAAACAATGAGTGCATGTCACGAGTATGTGATCTTGCAGACATTCAGTAAGTATGTGCGCATCATCAGATTTCAAAATAGTACAAATCTATTCCCTTCTGCTCAGGTGTGGAAATGCATCTACATATGCCTTACTAGAATATTCTGTAATTTTCAGTCCAGGTTCAGTCATTTATACAGGGAGAGAGTTTCTTATTTACAAGACTTCATTTTAATACACTCAAAGGATGATGCTCAAAGGACTGCTGGAAATGTCAGAAAGTCAGATTCTGAGCTATGGCAGAACTATCTAGAGAAGTTTTTTGTATTCAGGTCATGGACTGTCCTCGAAGATGTGAGCAGGGAGCCACTCTGTTCTTATACAAAGTTTCCAATTTTCTGACTGAAAATCCTAGAACAATGAGGTCACAGAGGATGACAGGAGCACTGTGAGTACACACTCACTAAAAAAATACTGAATGAGTGAAGCCAGGTCATGTTTACCAACATGTTCATCTTTCCAAAAGGAGTCTCTGTTCGAGATGACCCTCAACGTTTGTAAACCTAGAGGAATGATGTTTTGCATGCATACAGCACCTTCAAAATGAGAAGATTCAGAATTTCCTAATAGTAAACTATTTTAATTAAAATGTTATTTCTACCTGTATATCTCGCTTCTACTAGAAATAATGGCACCTTGAGTTTACCTAGTAAATTCATACTTTTGAAATATATGAAAATAATTTTCCCCGTTTATTTCTTAATTGGATCAATAGTTGGGTAGGTGAAAAATAGTCTGGTCTTTTGGCTGAGTGGTTTTATAGGGCAGATAGAACAATCATGATCTGTTACTGAATCAAAATATTAATCATGTGCTTTTTAATTGTTAGTTTCAATCCTTGCATGGAATGCAATTTTTGTCTGTAATGTCTGTAATATTCCACAGAATGTCATAAGAAGTCTTTAAACAAAAGGTTTTGCACTTTCTGAAACAAATAAATTGGTTTGCATGACTCAATGAAGATCACAGTATGTATCATTAGATGTACTGAAGTTTAAGAAGCTAAAGCATTTCTTCTGCTCAGAGCAGGATGCGCAGGGTAAGATAGCATGCAACCATGCATATCAGAAAAGAACTGTAACACAGTGTCCAAGAACAAAACTCTGAATTATTTTATATTATCAAGTAGTATGAAAATACAGAATATGACATGATATGTTCATAGAAACAAAGATTATCATAGCGATACTCAAAGTTATTTATATCAACCATTTGGTTATGTCAGCAAAGTAAATAGCACTGTTTTCCAATATTTACTTATAACTCAATTGTTACATCTTAATAGCACAAAAACTATTCTCAACAAGACATTAGCACATTTTTGTAGTGGATAAACAATTACAGAAGGAGCATATTTTTCCCTGGTGATTCCACTTATATAGATGACTAAACTTTGGTGTCAACCCTGTGAGCTGAATCCAAACCCCATTGTTACAGTTTTGATTCAGCTGTCTAGAAACCAGTTTTCATTGTCATTTGAGAGTCCTACCTTTCTTTCCCTCCAGATACTGGTCTTAAAGATTCTGTCCCTGTAAGTGCCCTGCCACATTTGCCAGGCCTTTGTGAATGACTCGAATGACTAAAACATTTCAAGTAGCAGTAGATTTGCATATTTAAGCGATTGAATTTATTCTGCGCAGTTTTAAAGAGAGTAACCCACAGAATACTTTTCACAGACTTTATCCATTAAGAATATTTGAAAATGTAAAAATAGTGCTAATATTAAAAGGTTTTAAGTATAACACCACTAAAACCTTATTTGCAAACAAGAATACAAGTGTTAACTATGGGAACTCTCTACAAATTAATGAAAACTGGCAATGTATATTTACTTCCAATTAATTGCAGAGCTCATCTGGTCCACAACACAGATATACAGAAAAGATATCATTTGATCTTTAAGACTTTAAGATTTTCATACACTTTTGTTCATCTATGAAAAGAATATCACAATAATTCTGTAATACTGAAGCAATTCTCAGTTAATCTTGAGTTCCTCTATATTCTGACCTACTTGCCCACAGGATAATTATATTTACATGCTGAAACTGAAATGCTCTTGAATTGTTTTCCAGCTTTTAGTTTAATTTATCATTTGATATTGATCTGTCTTTTATTAGTCAGCTAGAAATCAGACACTAAAAACCAGGCTGGCCACCCCAGCTTCTCTCAATGCAGTAAACCAGTGCTTAGTAAGAACCAATCATCAGACTTGGAGCTGTAACTCTTAGAGTTCTCAAGTTAGCAAAGGTGAATTGCATCGTAAGTGAAAATTAGGGAATTGCAGCTCTTCAATTGTTTGGAGATTTTGAAGATGAGCAGAAACATGGCTTTTACTAAAAAAAGCAATTTTAATGACCAAATGCTGTACACACATCTTGTAGAATGTTTCAAAAGTTTGTTTGGGTTTTTTTGGGGTTTTTTGCTTGAGTTTGTTTAAATGATACATACATCAAATTAAAATATTGTGTATCTTTAGGTTCTGAAATTTATGATCCAAAAACCTTACCTAAATGGCAATTTATGATGAACAAAATGATGAAAAGCTATTTGTTTACAATTATCATTCTGTATAAAACACATCAGGACAAAGTAAAAATGGAAAATTCCTAATTTCCCATTTTCATCCCACTGTTTCTCTTTTAAAAAATAGTTTTTCAAATACTTGAAAATACTATTGAACATACTGAAGTTTTGATAAGCAGCTGAATTTTTACTTTCCTATGATGAGAACTATATACTGAATGCATGTGCACTGTTAAGGATTCTTGCTTTGGAAGACAGTTTTACAGTTCTACCTTCAAATTCTAATTTGATTTCTTCAAATATGTGGTACATCAGACCACTATTACCTCAAATATAGCAACAGCAATTATTTCCCCATGTACAGATTTCAGAAGCCTGAAAAATATTGGGTTTTTTTAAGACTGAACTTAACATGAAGGTAATTTCAATTGTTTACATTAATTACAATTTAAGATTTACGTAATACCTTAAAGCTTCATTGAAATGTATTTAAATGATGAAAGTACTAGTTAAATAATAAAAGGAAGGTTGTGATAATTAAATTTTGTATTTGAGGTCAACAGAAACATATGCTTGAATGTATATACCTCATAAGCAAAGGGAAATGGAATTTTCCTAACATATCCTTCAATACAATCTCTTAATTTTCATGCAGTTGTCCATTATTACACATCAAAGAGGTAATCACATTGCTAATGAAACTTTTAAAGCCATTCTGTCAGGCTCTTTCCAGTTTCAGTATTACAATGTCTTCTTCTTTGGCAGCACCACATTCCTACCAAAAATATTCACTCAGGATTTCTCAGTCAGATAAGTTTCTATATTGTCTAAGTGCAGCAGTCAAGCCTGATGTTCTGCTATTATTTTTATTTAGTGTTTTATGTAGACACCAAAATTAATAGCTGTTTCATGAAGGAAATATTCTGAAGTGCTATAAAAACAGAGCCTGGCAGCCATTAGATATTTTCTTCTAATTTAGTAACTATTGAGTCAGCTTCATTTTTTTATTCCAATACTATGAAATGCAATGAACATTGAAAGACAGATATTGCAATCTAACTATATAATTACTTTAAATAAACAGGTAAGACCCTGTTCTCATTTAAACTGAGGACTCATTACATTGGTACTATGAGTGAAGGGCCCTTAGATTAAATGAAGGCCAGGATCTTAATTTACAATACAAAGAGAGCATAAGCTAATCTTTCGTAACATAACAATAAAAGAAACTAACACATCGATTCTATGAACATGGGATACCACTGTAGTGCTGTTTGTATTTCTTTTTACCTTCTGCATCGGTTAATCCTACTCCCGACTGCTTTACTGGTTCTTGTCCATTCTGGCTCATCTTCCCTCTGTTAAAAGATATGGTCGTAGCATCAGTAAGACTGTAAAGAGATCAGATCTAAGTAAGTGATACACCCAAGGTAATGAGTCTTGGTTCTCTACAAAAACCCAAACATCACAGGTATTTGAAAGAAAACAAAGTATGTATATATATCTTTAATTTCAAGAAAATAAAGTGGACAATGTTTTTTTTTTTTTCCTACTGTTATTTGGACAGATCACAGAAGAATGTGATTTTTTTTCTCTCCTGGAGGCGATGGAAATCAAATCTTGCTAAACCTGTATATTCTTTTAGAATGGGGCCATCAGGTGCTGTCTGCTGTGTGCCCACCATCAGCCTGGGATTCTGCAACCAGCCTGCACAGTTCCTCTCCTCATTTTATCCTGCTATAGTGAATGGTGAAATATATAATAATGAGCCAAAATTTATATTAGGTCTACAATATGTTTACTTCAAAGGTAATGCATGATTGTGTTCATTATGGACTTTTAATGATGCTTTTACTTTACAGTTTAGGGTTTTGCATAAGGAAAAATTGACTTCTGAGACATTAATCTTAAGGTAAGTTTAGTGGAATAAATCATACTCTGGAGTTCCATATCTTTCTCCACTGGATGTAGAAAGAACCTGGATTACAATCTGGATGTTTATATTTAGGTAATGAAAGTTAGGTATCTTTTTTTATAAGCTATCTTTAACCATGCTTGTTGCAAGCTCTAAGGCATGATTACAATCACTCTCAAAGCCATGATGTTACTATGAGATGTTTGTGCTTCTGTTTGTCTTTTTGCCTTAAGACTTTGAAATGTTGTGATAGAGAATATAAGGCATAATCTTCAGATGCGTGTGATTCCTTTGGGGATAAAGAGTCAGTGCAATTCTTTGCTACCAAGGAGTTAGCTTCATGCTTCACAGCAGAAACAGAAGCCGCTCAAACTCACAATAAACTGAAAAATTACTATAAAATGTCACTTTTAAAAATTATTTTAAATTGAGTTTTAACTGAAAATTATTCTTATCTTCTTCTGTGAGGTAATCCTTCATACCATATGTTACAAATATGACAAAAGAATTATTTATCTCCATGATTCCTTACACATTGTTCTGTTGTTTTTCACCTTTGCATTCAAAATTGATATAATTTTACAGGTATAAATGGTTGCACAATACAAAGGCATAGACAATCTGGTCCTTATCAGAGGTGATAGCAGAAATAACTTTCAGAAGTATTACAGCTGGATAATAAGAGTCTTTTAAAAAGATATCTCCCAAATAGAAAGACTTTACAAGATTTATTCAGCTGTGAAAGACTGTATGTAATTATTAATTTCCCTTGATAGTTATAACTATTTAATATTGTCAAGTGTTCTAATTAGTTACCTTTTTAAACATTTCCCATAGTGTCACTATTTAATTCTTTCATTTTACTTCATGAGTAAATGTTCCTGTGGTTAAAGCATTTTGACCGCAGTTTAAAACTGAGCCTATTTAACGCTTTTTCTACTGATAGACCAGAAATTTCACCTAAGCAGGGAGCTTATAACTAAAATATTTTTATATGCCAAGACACTGAAAATTATTTAGCCTACTTAATGCTTCACATCCAAATTGTGAGCTGTGGTCTTATGGATATACTGAATTAGTGGACAAGGTCAGAGGCTCTGAAGTCATTATGAAGCCAGTGTGAATGCAAACATTGACTAGAATTTCAATCATACATATATTCAAATATATATGAATTTTTATCCATAATTTTTAAAACATTCTCCCCAGGAATGATTCCAAAAGTCTCAGATGTTAAACAGCAATTTTATCTCATTTTCATCACATTGCTATATAAAGCCCTTGAGATAATGTGAAGAAGAAAGCGTATTTTGTCTATTTAAATGTCCTGTGTAACTTTTAAAATCTCTGTCTAATATCAGCATTTAAGCAATTTATAGTCTAGGCCTTAACTGAAAATAAGAGGGCTGGATAGATTTTATTTAATTCAGTAAAATTCATGGGAACAAACTGCTGCAGAAGAAAAGCTGAAGCCATAAAGACTTTTTTCCGCTGTTCAGTAGAAGTGGGGCTGATTTCATGTTTAATATACTGGTGAATCTGTCGGCCAAATACCAAGTAACTGTAGATACTGTCACACTGCTAGACAATACACAGTAATGATACTATTTGGACTCAAATTTTGCATATGTGAACCAAATAATTCTACTGAGAGCTCCATCTTGTGTTTCTGTGCATGAAGATTTTTATGCATCTTTTTTTTCTCATTAGGAATGACAGGAATATATATTCTTTGTGACTGCCAAATCCAATTAAGGATCACCTTTTTGACACTGGAAAGTACAACTCATTTTAACCTAGAACAACATGAGTGAAAAGTTCTATGTAATGTAGAATAAACAATTGGCTCCCAAAACCAGGGTTCACATTGTTGTTCTAGATTCTGGCAAGTGAAAGGGCTATACATAGTGCACAGAGGATACGGTATATTAAAGGAAAAGCCTTACATTCTTGGGATGGGGAATAGATTATTCTCTCCTGTGGCACTGCTGCTGCCTTCGCTATCCATGCTGTATCCACTGCCAAAGCTACTGGCTGACGAGCCAGTAGAGACAGAACTGTCTGCAGGTCGGTGATTAGTAGACCTTGCTGTACAGGGTGGGAACAGTGGGTTATCAAAAATCTTGTAAAACATCAGTACCACCATGTTAAAGAAAAAATTTATCAAAATTATATGCTGCAAACACTTTTGCTTTTTCACTTTACATTTTAGTAATGTGCTATCATCTTTCACAGATATTATTTCCACACAGAATAAGCTGTTCTAAATCAAATAGTATACCAGTGTTATTTTTTTTCTCCAGCCATGTTAACAGTTCAAATCAACAGCCTGAAGGAAAAAAAAACCCAGTGGGTTATATTGATTAACACTGCTTTTCTGATTAAAGCTACAGAAAACCAGTCATTCATCTCAAAGATTTCATATGGTAATTTTGTAAAAATGAAAGTCCCAGTCGTCCTTCCTTATATTCCTCATGAAACATTCTATGCATTTGGTGATTTTGAGGAGAAGAATCTGAAAGAAAATATAAGTACACCATCTATTCTCACAGAGACTGTATGAAAACCTCCACCAGCCCTCAGACATAACACAGCTACTGCATTATATTTCTCAACTGCTCCCACCCATCTGGATCTCTCCTACCACATACCTAGAATATTAATGCACATATTTTGATGGGAGGTGCCTTAATGTCATTTAAGGCCATTTGGTGTAGAAACTGTACACCAGCATGGTATACTTTTATTTCAGATGACTTATTTTGTGTTTTCTGCATTATTGTACTACATGAACAAATCTTCTGGTATTCAGCCTTTAGCAAGTTGAGAAATATAAACAAAAAAGGACACAGTGACATTACACATAATCATTAATACAGGAACAATAGAGTAGATGTTATCATATTGAATAACACAGTTGTCTGGGAATATTAATAGAGATCTTGGGATGGTTTTTTTGTTAAATGTCCTCTCCTATATCTGCTATTATCATGTTTCATCTATTCCAACTGATTGAATGTGTATACTGAAGATAAAAAATACTTTTTTGTAAAGTTAGTTTTCTGTGAAGACTTAATGATGTTTTATGTTATTTTTGGTGAACTGTGAAACTCTAATGCAAGCATTTAAAAAGGTTCTTCTTTAAACAAAAAATTAGTCAAATATGTAAATGGAAATTACTTCAAATAAAAGCCAGAGCCCCAACAGTGTCTTGCCTTAAACTGGCAACAAATATTTTTTATGTTGGACTAAATGAAAAGTATTTTTGTTGAAGATGATTAATTGAAACTAGAAGAGAAAAATGTTACCATATCTCATCAAACCTTAGGCCAAATTGTGAATTAAGACAGAACTCCTACTCTGCAAAGTGATTCTTCACTGCTAAACTGAGCTGTCACATCACCTTTTTTTAAACCTCTATTAGCCTCCTCTATTTCACTATTTTCTACAGGCACAGAAGGAATCTATCAGCCTAAATTATTTTCAGACAAAAATATTCTTCAGCTGTGTTTTATGATTTTATACATTGATAATAGGTTATCTTCTTGAATGTTAATAAATCTAATAACCTGTAAAATCATGGTGTTATTAACAGATACTCTCAGTATCTCATCTGGAGAGAAAGTCACTTGTATTTTCCAGCAGAGACAGCCAGAGCACAGCGCTGTGTCCTGCTCAGGCACCTGTGAGCTTCATCACTTTCAGTTTGTGATACTGTGAGTGAATTCCTATGGCTATGGTGACATGTCAGCACACTGGTGCTGGGAAAGGCAAGGCAAAAGCAAGACTTCAGAGAAGAGAGGTAAAACTCTCCTTTATGATGCATTATTGCCCTTATTCAACAGCCTGAATGAGGGCTATTTCATGCCTGTCCCAAACTAATCCTTAACCTCAGTTCTCATAGTGTTTATGTGACCTGTACGACTTCTGGTGTTTTTTGTTTGGGATTCCAAGGATTTATTTAAGTTGGATTGTGGGGTTTTTGTCATGGCATGACAAACGCCCCATAAGTGAGGACATCAGGAAAGCCATACATCTGCAACACCCATGGAAGCCAAGACAGTATTATACTAGTACAAAAACACCCGTCTTTAGTCCTTTCCTTAGGCATAAATTTCCTGCATTTAGCATGCATCTTCACCACAACTATGTGGCTGAAAGGGTGGTTCATATTTGGGCTCTTATTTTTATTGAGTTTGCTGCAAAAACTAGTG
Organism: Psittacus erithacus; assembly: GCA_009867235.2. Classification (NCBI taxonomy): domain Eukaryota; kingdom Metazoa; phylum Chordata; class Aves; order Psittaciformes; family Psittacidae; genus Psittacus; species Psittacus erithacus. Next base: position 32,628 of record WYDI02036150.1, on the reverse strand, counting down.
CCTGAAACAGTTTCTTTACTGGTGGATTTCTAAAACCAGTAAGTACCTAGAATTTAGTTCAAGCCAGAAAATCTTGAATTAAACCTTTATAAATTATTTAGAAGTTATGCTACATCTATTTATAATCAAAACATAGCTGTTTCTTTTGAAACAGCTGTATCCTGATGATATATTCAGTATGATGCATTTTTAGTTTCTCTGCTGTTTTCACTAATTTACATCTTTTTCTATACTGATGTTTTTTTCCCCCATAAGATCTCTTGGTGAATGGTTATAATGGATCCAAGTTTAGATTCATGACTGGATTTTGAAAATTCTAAAGTTTAATATTTTGGTTTTTTTTTCCTTGTCTGCTCTATGAAAGCAACGTACTACAGCATCAGTTTGTGAAAAGATGAAATCCACAAATAGATTTACAGCTGGTTTTGTGACAAATTAAGAATCAGGATAAAGAGGCCTCCATAACGCATGAGGCACCCACATTTTCTATATAACTGTATTTTTACAGAAAAATCTAGACCTCTGAGCTACTGCAGCTGGTTATATATGAAACCTCCAGGTTCTGAAGATGTATCAATGCTTGCTGCCAGGCAATAATGTGTCTTGCAGTTAGAATAACCATGGTTAGATTTATACTCTAGGTTGAAAGTTACAACTTGGTCCCTGCTCACATGCAAGTGACTAGTTTGTACATTCATTTGCAGTCTTCCCCTTTCTCTTTGAACAAACGCAAACGTTGTCTTAAGAACTTTAAGTAGAAAATCTGAGTTCACTGTGGTACTCCTCTCATTTTGCTTGTCTGTGTAAGGTCAATGAAGCCGTATGAAGACAGGCTGTGAAAGATGGGGCTGTTCAGCCTGGAGAAGAGAAGCTGCATGAAGGGGGCTACAAGGATGCTGGGGAGGGACTCTTCATCAGACACTGTAGTGATAGGACAAGGGGTAATGGATTTAAACTGAAATAGGGGAAATTCAGGTTAGATATAAGGAAGTTTTTTACTGTGAGGGTGCTGAGGTGCTGGAACAGGTTGCCCAAAGAAGTCGTAAATGCTCCATCCCTGGCAGTGTTCAAGGCCGGGTTGGACAGAGCCTTTGGCAACATAGTCTAGTGGGAGATGTCCCTGTCCATGGCAAGGGGGTTGGAACTGGGTGAGCTTAAGGTCCTTTCCAACCCTAACTACTCAATGATTCTACCACTATGCTTGCCCGGTTGTGTTGCTACCGACATATAGGACAGTAATTAAGGTGTGATTAAGGCTGGTTCACTTCTTAGTTACGGAACTTCTGCTTAGAGATGCCTATATTAAAAACGCCTAAGTTCTCAGGTTTTGACATCAAAGGTTCTGGCAGGAGGTGTCTTGGTCTGTAGAGAGTTGAATAGTTTCGCATGGGTTCATTCTGGTCCAAAGATTAGCTGTTCTCTTCTGGTATCACAGAGGTACCTGATACTACAGAGTATAGTCTTGCTTTATTTAAATCTGCAACATTTATCTGTAATAGGAACTTGGGCAAAGGCAAATGCCATCATTTGAATATTAAGTATACAGAGTACGGAAGAGGTGTTTCATTGCTTCCTTGCCCTTTGTTTTTTCAAATTACTTCCTGGTTCTTAGGGGGAAAAAAGAATTTTTAGAAACAATTAGTAAGCTTAGAAAACTTTTAAAATACTTCTCATAGGCAAGGTCTTGTGGTCAATTGCATATGAGGTTGATATCTTTCCTTTTTAAGAGAAAAGGGTCTTCAAGCCTTAGCAGATGAAAGAGACTAAGCTTAACTGAATGCCATTACCCAGCATCATCACTTGGCCACTTCTGGGGAGAAAGGAGATACCACTTCCCTCCCTCCAGCCCCTTCTCCATGAACTTTTTATTCAGTTTATCAGAGTTGCAACTTCAATGTTGTCTGGGCTGCCCAGACACTGAACTACAAAGAATACAAATTAGAAATAAAAGTTTAAGACTCTAATATATGCTGCTTCCTCTGAAATAACGCACAAAAATCCTGTTATACAAAGCTACTGTTGTAGTTTGATTTAATTTTCATCTGCTGATCTTATTTTAGCTGGTATTTCTCCCAATGAAATGAAGTGTTCTCTGCTCAGAAGGTGTGATAATGGGTAGTCATGTCATATTTAGTAGCTATCAATGTGGTGTTAATGCTGCTTCTAAGTGATACTGCTTTCCTGTCTGTTGTACAGGCTGGCATGAGCAAAAGTTTCAGCTCAACCATTCTAGTAAGCAGTACATAAATGAGTTGGAAGAAGCATTGATTGCCTACAGTAATTCTTGCAGATCCTAAGAAAGTGGATCATAATGTCATACCTGGTGGAGGATCAGGGTTTCCCAAGAAAAAAAGTAAAATGGTTAGACAGATACCTTTTATACTCTGTATTGTACAGGTAAAAAAATCCAACAACTTTTCCTTTGACAGAATGATATTTGACCACGTATTCCCTTATGCCTTCTTGGAAAAGAATAGGTGATTTAAGAAAATTGAGGCTAGCACTGGCCTCACCTTTCAGCTCCAATTTTTTTAAAAATTTATTGTTTTTTAAATTATTATTAGTCATAGTACAATATTAGTTGAATGCACGTATGGCAGAAATATACTTTTGCTTATGATTTGGCCTATGGACCCAGTTAGAAAATCAATTTTTATAACTAAGGAAAATGTGTAAAACATGTCCTAGTATAAAGAAAATATTGTGCTATAATCAATAACAAAGGAAAGAATGGAAGCCATATGATTTCACTTAATTTTCAGAAAAGTCTGGTTTTGTAACAGAGAAGATGCTTTTTTAGAACTTAACATAAGGGAGACGGATAATTCACACAAGACCTATAGTCATGACCTATCAAATCTGTCAGCAGCAAACTGGAAACAATCCAGCACTGTTGGCCACTCCAGCCATTCTTCTGCAGTGAATGGACCTGTTCTGTGGTTCCTGTGGATAAAACAACAGACTAAAGTAGAATTAACTTCTGAGGATTAAATTGTAGTTGTTCCCCCTTTCAGGTATCTGACCAGCTGCAGAAATAAAACTGTCAAAACCCATTGGGAAAGAAAGTTCTAGTTGTGAACAAAATGGTGGGAGGGAAAAATATTTCTGAGTGTGCCTTTAGGATTAAGTTTTCAGTATTCTCCTCTAGTTGCTTGAAAAAAATTGTTCTTCATAACTGGTGGCCTTGTGAGAAACCGTAGATGACAAAAAGAGCTGATAGCAACATGCTGACTCATCTCAAAGAGGTGCAAGCTGATGCAAGCAGGTGAAATCACTGATCTGCCTTGGATAGTTATCTGCTGACCAGCAGACAGGGCATGCCACACATAGCATCCTCTGACAGAAGTTGTCTACTCTTCACTCTCAAGTTACCTTGTATTTCAAGTGCTCCAACCTTGAACTTCCCCCAAATGCCAGTTTACCTGTTTTCATGAAGGATTTGCTAGGACTAAAAGCAAGCGCTGTTCAGGCTGGGTTTGTTTCACAGTGTAAAAACCTATTGTTTGGACTACTAGTTGCATCTTTTGTGAATATCATTAGAATGGACATACATTAATAACCAGTGACAAAAAACATATACCTCTGGTGAGTTCTGAAAGTTTCTTTTCCTCACTTTTCCTCATATTGAATATTATTCCTCACATTTGTATATTAGACACGGCTTTGATCACACACAGAGCAGTGATATTTTGTGAAATTTCAACACACCTCTTTACAGAGCAATTTACAATTTGAAGTAATAGCAGAACAGCACTCAAACTGTGGTGATAGCATTCCTTTTCCCAGCAAAGCAATTCTGATGAAATAATTTTCTTCCATGTGCTCCATAGGGTTAGGCTACCATCTAATAGACTTTTGAAATAAGAGTCATCAAATGAAGAATCTGAGCAATTTCCTGAAATTACGTGTCATCTTAAAAAGGTGGAAGAGTAAATAGCAGGAACAGGCAAAGCAAAATGTGTCATCTATTAGACTGAAACAAGACTCAAAAGACAGCCTCAGTTTATTGCTATCTGTGGAGAGTGGGGACAAACTGTTCTTGTTTTGGTAACGATTCTTGGATATGGGTTATTTGTAGCAATATGAAGGCCCATTTAACTTGGAAATTAAGAGACTAGTGAAGTTAGGCATAAACCACCTTTGTACAGTAAATTATTTAAAGTGTGAAGGAAACACCCTAAACTACCGTAGGAAATTAAAACATGGCATTGCCTATTGAAAGTGTGAAAATGGTTATAGACCTAACGGGAACCCAAATAAGCAGGAATTTAAATTCACAATCATATCTAATTCAAAAGATTTATAGAACCTAGGAATCAATTTCCTTTCATTCCACATTGTTGCCAATGCCAGTAAAGAGAACTTAGTGATAAGGAAAATTCCTACTGATTTTAATTTCTTACAGCTAAGTGGCTGCAAATTACACAGCACTGGCTCAGACCTCTATCATGGATTTAATAGCGCTAGCAATATCTTGGCTTTGATAGTAGACCTCCCTCTGAACAGTAAAATCACTTAGCACAATTATTTAGAAAGTAGTTTCCTTTTAGTATACCATAGAAAAGCTTCTGTGTCATGACGGAAAATTTGCAATGTGAAAGATGAAATGTTCTCTATGAGATGGGAGAAATAAATAGGTTCTGGGTTCATGCAGTAGCTTTGGAGGTTTTTCAGAAATTGTGATTTTAAATTCCCAGAGGTTTGGGGTTGAAAAGATCTTTTCTATTCTTGAGTAAAAAAATAGGAGAAACAGACAGAAACTGTGTAGAAATATATTGTTTGTGTTACCTTAAATGGTAATTCAAGAGGTATGTTTAGAGTTTTAACTGAAACACATGGTATTGGAAATCATTACAACCAAAGCATGTAGCTCATTTTTTTAAAACTATAAACTGACTTTGAAAAGGCCTGTTGTATAAAATCAATAAATAACTATATTGCAAATTCACCTACTGTTTTATACGCATATATCCAGAGAACTGAGCATTATCTTCGGAATATCTCTAACTGCTCACTTATCAGAACACTAAAATAATTTTATTTTAAACATAAATGACCAACCAAGAAAATTCCATATAATGGAAAGATCCTTCTGTTCAAGAAATTACTGACTTAAAAGGAGGTGGACTGATTTACACTGTCTCTAGAACTGATTCATCTGGTGTATAAACTCTAATACACAGATTTATGTTCGAAGCATTGTGCTTAATTTTATGGGAATGTGTAATTGGCAATGATTCATATTTTTCACAACAACAAAATCAAATTAACTCAAATGTAGGCACTGCTCTCTGCCTCTGGCTTGGATCCCCTGCAACTTCTGCCTTCAAAGGTTTGGCTCTGAAATGTTATTGTTCCTTTCTGAGGGGTGTGATGGGAATGTGTATTATGCAATTGGTTTCTTTGAAAATCACACTCATCTCTCACAGGCAATGAGAAAATTATGCTTCAAGGTTTAATTTTAATTAAATGCTATAGTTGAATATTGGATTTTACACAGGTGCTGAACAAAGACCAATGTTTTCTGTTGTAGCTTCAACTTAATTTTAAAACAGATTGATTAGAATACATGTTTTACTGTTTAAAATAGATACAGCAATAGTTCAGTCCAATAAATTTAAGCTGATGCAAGTCCTTTGCATTCACAAAATATAATATGTATACATGGGTGTGAATTTGTTTACGATTTTCCTTTTACTTCTCATCAGACATACAGCTAATAACTGACAAAGTACATCCAGCTGAAAAGATCCTAGGAGTCAGAAGCCGAGAAGATTTCTTGGATGCATTCTAAGAATGACTGAGAATTCTTGTTTTGTTTTGTTTTTTTTCAAGTCCCAGTTCAATTAAAAGAAACTAAGTTAAAGGAGGAAACTGAGAATTCTCATAGGTAGAGAATGGTTGATGATCACTCACATCATAGAATTTTTCCCATTACCCTTTTGTGCTTGGGCTGACAAAAACCAAGCAGTTGTTCTAAAAGGTGCTGTTCTCTGATACATTCACAGAGAAACTACTATGGTAAAAAATTATAACAATGTTGTGGGTTATCTGCAATGTCTTCTTTAATAATGGGCTTTGAGACTTAGTGACAAAAAGTTAATACCTAGCCAAGATGACTGTTCCAGTCCATAAAATGAGTTCATAAGGGGTTCTTTTCCAGAAAGAAAGGAATAATAAATTAGTAAAATAGGCTGTCATGGGGGAGGCTATCACAACCATGCAGCATCCCTGTAGGAATGGTCTTGCAAACTGATGAACCCTAATCACTGTTCACAAAAAATCACAAATTTTAGAAATTTTTAAGGTGCAGGGGAAACCCCCTCTTCCTTCATCACCTCTCCATTCCACTAAACTCCATAAATTGAAAGCTGTTGTGAAATGTAAAAAGAAAAGTACTATGTCTCTCCATAGTATCTCTAACCTCGCTTATCTATTAATGATATTAACACGGGTTCTTATTCCCACAACTCTCTATGACGCTTCTAATATTGCTGAGCCAAGTGCATATCGATACCTATCCTTTTTGCAGTTTTAAAAGTAAAGAAGCAAGTATAATAGTTCTGTAGCAAGGGTACTTGAAGCCAATACCCTAGCTATTTCCTTATCATACAACTCTATGTGAACTTCGATTCAACCATGTATCACAAGCATTGCTTGTCTATGCCAAAAGGCATCATAGGACTGCAAGTGTTTGTGATAAATTTCTACAGCTAAGACACCTCAAAAGATCGTAAGAGTTATTTTGACTTCTATGGTATACATCCGAGGAATAAGATGGATCTTTCAGTCACAATGACTGAATGAGTACCATGTTATCCTTTGGCCCCTGCTTTAGCTGAATGTCTGGAGCTGAGCTGCAGAACCTGATATGTGTGTGAGCAGACACACACGTGTATAGATAGATATATTTATGGAAAGTTGCTAAGGCTCTCAATAAGAAACAACTTGTTAATTCCAAACACAATGTTTAAGATTATTCCTTGAATTTGCCCTTCTTAATTAGCTCTTTGAATATCACACGCTTAATGACTCATTGCCTTTAGGGTATATTGTTCAAGGTATCATACTCCTACAACCTTCTCAGCCAGACTGTACTGCCCACAGTGTGCAATGCTGTTGACAGAAATCCTTCAACGAATCATGAAAGCTTGGGAAGTGATTACAGCACAAGAGAAAATCCTGAAGTCCAGTCTGTAAGTTTATTGGGATAATCCCTCAGACTCCATGAAAATAACCAAAACGCTCCAGAAGTCAAAAGAACAGTGTCAATTTGAATCAATTGAGATTCTGGCTCTTTATTTGTGATGAGGGGAGAAATTGATGATTTAGGCTTGATGTACAGGTGCCTAGAGGTAAAAAATAATTTTTTAGGAAGCTGGTAGTAAAGATATCCAGAGATTGAGCGATACAGTACTCCTTTCCACTGGCGGTTTGAAAAAGTATCTATGCTATTGACTTCCGGCATAACAACTATGCTGGCAGGAGAAAAAGAAATTGCTAATGTCCCAATTAGAATTCCAGAAGCAAAAATGTGCAATAAAGTTTTTGTCACAGTACAAGAAATGTTCAATCAGGTTTAAGCAGACCAGCTTGGATGCATGCTTTTTATTAGGCAACAACACGAGCAAAGCTATACCATTTTTAACAGAAGTCTAAGTCCTTCAGTGGAATGGAAGTACACATTTATTGGTTTGCAACATTCCTAGTACAGTTTTTCATTCTGGATTTATGCACTGATGTGGAAAAATCAAGCAGAGTTCTTGATTCATGTTAACATTTACAGCACTTAATGGAGGGGTAAAATAAATAATTAAATATCACAATCAATTAGTAGACATGGCAAGAAGGATTTGGAATGTGATTGGTTTCTTAACCATGTCTTTCTGCTCACCTCCTTCAGGCTTGACTGGTCCATCAGACATCACCTTCCTGAGGGCTAGTTGGCTTTGGTCTTTGTTGTCATTGGCTGGTGGAGGCAGATTGTCAGACTGAGTTCTTTGAATAGGGAGGACGCCTGCTATGCTGTGTCTGTGCTGCTTCCTGGCATGATTAGACTGACCGCTTTTATGTGCTGCTGTGGCAGTGTGGGTGAAATGGAAACCCAGAGTATGTATCCTCAGATGGAACCAGCTTAAATGTTATTCATGCAAACAGAAGTGTTTTTTTCTGTATTTAAGTAAGTAGTGTTTTCAAACACCAAAGAGACACCACATGCACAGCATTAAAGAGTATTAAAACTGGCTGTTTCTTTATTAATGATGGTGAAGACTAGGGAAATAATTTTCCCCTGTTTTTTTGCATTATACTATGGTAACTTTATGGCATATCAACAAATCCTGAAGACAAACACAATGTTTCCACAGTAAGAGAGTTTTAATTTGCCATCAACTAAACTGTCAACTAGCAATCACATATGGGCCTGAATTATATTCTGGACAGCAACCTTTTTGAATGGAAAAGTTTTAATTTATTAATCTATTTCAAGTTGTCAGATGAAATCTATCTTGACTTTAATCAATCCACGGCACGAAAATTACTAGAACTGAACTATGTCATCTGACTTAGCTCCCTACTCCCTTTGACTTTGCTAACTTGATAACACTGTTGAAATCTGATGTTAATGGCTTTTGTGTGTTTAACAATTTCATATTTAATGTGTTTAATGTTTTTGTCTATTGCTGTTTCTTGGCTGAACCCAGGACACTGCTCTACTTATCACTAATATATTATCTGAGATAGTCAGAAGGTTGCTTCATATTTCCTTTAAAAAAAAATTAGATATTTACAGTCATGTTTCAAAAATAGAAATCTCAACCATATAGTTAAAAAACTTTTTTTCTTTAACTTTAAATCTTCTTTTGTGTCTATAGTATTGTCCTTCTTGATTACTACTTATAGATATATTTTGTTTTTAATATGCTCTCAGTATTTGTGTGCAACTTGAAGAACTGGCAGCCACATCTCCACAGGTTTTGATTATTTCATTGGTAGTGACATCAAAGTGACATCAAAGCACCACCACACAATGGAATTCTCTGTGAGTCATGCACAACCATGGAACATCATGAACCATGAGTGAAGGGACTGATGGAGAAACAGCCAGTTTCACTGCAGTCTACATAAATTAAAATAAATAAATAAATAAAAGACTTCTAAATACGAGAGTATATTGTAATTATATGTATTCACACACAGGCACACAAAGAAAGACATTGAACAAAGTGAGCACAGTGTGCCAAGAACAGAAAAGAAAATAGCCAAAAAGGGAAGGACAGCAGGGAAAAAGGCAACGGATGAACATTAAGCTGCCATGCTGAGGAATTTATTTGCGTCTTTTACTTGGTTGAAGGCGAAGCTGTTGGACAGCTGCTTCAGCAGCGGCGATGGCTGCCCCAGCATCTTCAAGGTGAGTTTGAGTGACGCTGGTTTTGCTTTGGCTGCGAGATGGACCATGAGAGCGTAGATGTCCTTCGGAGGAAGATTTGGAGCTCCCTGGACTGCTGTGGGATTTCTCAATGGTGGGCACTTGCATGTCTACCGAGAAAACAAAGAAGCACAACTGTTGCATTTATTAAAAACAATTTCATTTTCTTTCTAGCTGCATTCCAGGACAAGGAATAAAGGTTAAGCTGTGGAATGCCATTCAAAGTCTCAGGATATATCATGATTAGAAAACTCTTATGAAGCACAATTTTCTACTTATCCACTCTTTCCTGGCCTAGGAAATAATTAATTTACTATTGGTTTTCTATCACCTGTGAATTATACCTCCTGTGCTGGTTCACACTGGTGGAATAACAGGGTAGCTTAAAGACTAACTTGTTTTCCAATGTCTATTTCTCTAGTATGTAGAGACTAAATAGCACCACTTACACCAGTACCAAATACTTAGCTAATGCACACAGTTTTATTCTGATGAACGCCCTGGTCAAAACCATAGCCTAACTTACAATAACTTCTTGACTAACCTCTTAATAAGACATAGATCTTATATAGACACAAATCCTAAGCGAAACATTACACAGAGAAACAGACAGGAGATGGAACAGAGTCTTAATACTCTGAAGCTCTTATCTGGGTGCTATTTGTGATAGCTTTTGCTTTGATATCATATATACTGTGTTTTAAGTGAGCAACCAGCCATTGACTATTTAGATTAAAAAAAAAATAAAAATGAAAAGATACATTTCTTGCAGCAGGAGACACTGAGATCAATTCTGCTTTTGTAAACACCAGTATAATCCTCCTATATCAGCTCCACTGATTTCCAATACAACTGAGATATGCTACAGCCCATTATCATTGACTGGAAATGCATATGCATTATTATAGCATAATTGTTAGACTATAAAATATTAATGTGACACTTCCAGAAGATATAATGCCATAGAATATCTAAGGAACATAAAAAAAAGTAGAAAGCTAAATATGTATTGAATTTGGCCAAGGCTACCAGAAAAATGAAAGTGGCACAGAATCTACAGTAGTTGTGCAAAACACATATTGCTTATAAGCTGCATTTTTAAGGACACAGTTATTTGGTAAGCTAGTTGATGAAGGCAAATTAATCCTTGGTTCCAATGAATTAATCACAGAGATCAATGTTTTTAATAAAAGTGTATACAAACTTCACAGCAGTAACTTTATTTTTCTATTATAACTTACACATAGCAAAGGTTTTCCCATCATCTGGGAAAACATTTCATGAGAGGTGCACGAAGCCATTCCTACCCTTGGAAGGGTCCGGGAAGATTCCATGACTTCTGCTTTTGATGACAGATGGTTTTGGAGATTGCTGGCTACTCTGTCCAGAATGAGATTTCCCATGATCAATGTTTTCACTCTGTTCCTTCAGAGGGTACCATCGAGGAGCATTGTCGAGCTGAGAGACACTGGATAATTCGATCAATACCTACAAATAAATCAAAGTATAACATATGGCCTATATCTGATCTAATAATGATTGTGTACAGCAGAAGAATCTACAGTTGTGTTAACAGACGATGCAGTCAAATCCAAGAAATTAAGGGTATAAGGCTGTATGCTAACAGATCCAGGACACTTTGCCCATGCTCTTACCTCACCTCATATAAACCAGCTGTGATCCTGATCTGAAACCCACATTTGTTAGTATATCGATGTGTCTAAACTAATATGTCTTCTCAGCAGGACCTCTGTAAGGATTACAAGTTTAGACATAGCTCCATATTGAGATGGATAGATAGTTTAAAGGGTAGCTTGCAAACAGTAGCTTGAGGGCTAGACTAAAAAGACATCTGGTCATTGTGCCTCTGTATAAACATATTCTAAGAGAAGCAGCATTGTTTTCTCCCTTCTGTACTTGCTGATTCTTTAAAAAATCCACATATTGAGAATTTGTAGCAGAAAGTAAAGAATAGGGATACCTTTGCACTTCACTAAAATGATAGAATTCAGTAGGCCATTCAGGCCTCGAAACTTCACTGGTAAAAAAAGAAAGGAAGATGCAATGGCAATGTGAAAATGAAAACAAAAAAATTGGCCAAAAAAGGCCTAACACGGTAGCTAAAATCTGCTCTAGGTCACATGCATTGTTAGCAGGAGTTCTGTGAAATTTCTTTAAGAAAAAAGAAATAAAAATAATGAGCATTGGGACCAATAAAGACCCTTCCTCCCTTAATGGTCTTATAGCTCAGGGGACCAAGTGACGTAAAGGACTAAGGAGTCATAATAGTCTTTAATGAAGGTAAGGACAAAAATAGCCTTGCATTTGGCTCTGAGGTGAGAGGATTGAAGCTAATGTCACATAGGGAAGTTTTAAAACTGCCAGACAAATAAAGTGTGCAATTACCTCAAGGAACAATGTTTATTGCAAGACCTTATATAAAAGAAAGCATCTTCAAGTTTAGGAATGGAGAAGTCTCTTCACAACTGATTGTTTCTGAAAGGTTAAAAGCCTTTTTCCTTTCAGCAGCATAGGTTGTATATGACCTGGCTTGGTCTTTTTGGTTAGGTCTATACTTAATCTGAACAGAAAAGCTATTTAGCATGCTTCCTGTTGCACTTTTTGGTCATAGCTTTGGGAATGACTTGGAAGACAGTATGACTGACAGTGTTTCCAATAGGCAGCATAGGCTGAGGGCTCGGCTTTGTAGAAGTGGGTTCACATTCCATGGATGTGAACCAGGATGTGCCACTTGCCTTTTGGTGCACATAAGTGGTGCTGACTCTATTCAAGCAAGTACTTATAGAACAATTTGGATATCCCATATCCAAAACTGTTTGAAAAATATGAAAAACTGTTTTCATATTTAAGACTGAATTATTTAATAAATAAAATAGTTCTAGAGGTTAAAAATATTTGAAAGCAAAAGTGTGAATCTTCCTGTAAAAGCAACTGCAGAGCATCCATTTTCTAAATGCCAATGATATGGATATTCAGTAAAGCCCCTGCATTTGGACAAACATGCTGAACTCAACAAGAATACTGATGCAGTATGCAGGAAATAAGTAATCATGTAGCTGCTTCCTATACATTTATTTTAGTAATTGTTCAAATAGTGACACTGATAGCTCAGTTTTGTATTTACACAAAGAGGAACTGGAGCTGAACTGAGTGCTTTCTCTGTGAAATTCAAATGCAGAATGAGCTGAGACACTCTGAGTTACTCTCTGAGTGATCAGTTTTCCTGGGCTTCTGTTTCTAATTACAATCCTCTTCTGTGACAACATTTTTAATTTCTTTTTCGACATCATAGTTATTGCTGGTAATTCAGTATTATATGCGCATATGTTTGTTTATTTGCTTTTAAGACAGAGTGTTCTTCTTCCCACAATCATTCATCTCATTTATTATTTAGTTCAAGATTTTGCCTTCAGTCATCCTTCAGTCTCATTAAAAATGAGACCTTGATCAGTAAGATCAAATTACTCATAGTTGCAGATACTTGTGCATATGCTAAATTATGGTGTGATGGCAAAATGCAATTCTTTAATCTTCTACAAAGATTGACACTTCCTCAGGTTTTCCATGTTACGTTAAAATGAAGGCTTATCAGTCATGACAAGAATTCCCCATTCGGTCACTGTAAAAGCCGTTACTATCTCAGGCTTAAAAAAAAAAATCTTAATTTTTAGTGAAGTTACATTTTGCCAAGGCCTAAATGAACTTGTCTGCAGTTTACTGAGATAAAAGAATGGCATCTTTCATGTGTGAATGAAAGAAATCATGATAATTTGCTATGAAGTCAGGAGTAAAACTATGATGTAAAAAATGTTTCACTTAGCATACCTTGGAAGAGAACAGTCTCCAAACACCACAGCATGTAGTTAATCAACTTTCTAGCTAATCAGGGTTAGAGAGGAGGAAATAAGTTACTTACTTCACCAAGGAAGTCATTCGAGGAGAATCTATCATAATCCCAGACAGTCACTTCCAGTGTTTTTTTTTTAAGCTGTAAATTAAGTCAAAGGATAATTAACCCATTGCCATCATAAACTTCAGATCAAGTCTTTATGGTGGTTTCTATGCATTACCTCCTCCTTGTATCCTTTTTCATAGTGACAGCTATACAGCTTTTGTCCTCCCATCAACTTTGATCTCAGAAAAATAATTTGGGGCTATTCTTTGTTGTCAAGACAAATGGACTTGTGCTTGGCTCTGTTTTAAGAATTTCTGTAAATTGTTTTTGACAGAATGTGTGTCCACTACAAAAGAAAAACTTATTTTTAAAGCCCCATTTTGTATTTGCAGCCTTTCTCATTGTCAGGTCTGACATTCACTTAAAGTGCATCGAGTGTGAATTTCAAATGCATTATTTAAAGCACCCTGCTTGCACAATCTCATCTGTGAAGACCAGCCTTTTATACCCCCAGAATTCAGTGTAGTCAATGGGACTCTGCCAAGTGTCCCTGCAGGACAAGTTGTACTGTTAGGTATTAATGACAGTCATCAAAACCCATTATCTGCAGACATCAATCTGTGTCAAGCACTCTTCTTACAGGCTGCAGTAAGAAACAAGTCTTTTTATAAGACAAGATAGCGCAAGACAGAAAAGCTGTTAGCCAAAGAAGTTTACCTTATTGGAAAGATTGGCCTGAATGTTATTACAGGGGTCTGTGGGCCAGATGGGGAGGGGATTGATTACCAATGTCATCTGATGGGGCAAAAGGCTAGCAGGTGGTGGGAAAAGAAGTAATAAATTCATGTGGCTTGAAAGACAGAAGGACAAAGTATTGTGGGTATGGGATGTCTGCAAAGTAGGCTGAGAAGTTATAAGCAAATAGTTTGCTGGAACCTTCCAAGCATTACTGCACAAAAATGAACTTGTTTTACATACTGGAGTACTGCATTTAGCCATGCGGCCACAAGACAAGAGGGACGTGGACCTGCTCGAGTCCAGGGGAGGCCACAAAGACAATCAGAGGGCCGAAGCATCTTTCCCATGAAGAGGGGCTGAGAGGGCTGAGCTTGTTCTGCCTGAAGAAGGCTCTGGGGAGGCCTTAGAGCAGCTTCTAGTGCCTAAAGGGGCTTACAAGAATTCTGGAGAAGGACCTTTTCTAAGGGCATGTAGTGACAGGACAAGGGCTTTAAACTGACAGAGGGGAGATTTAGATTAGACATTAGGAAAAAATTCTTCACAATAAGGATGATGAAGCATTGGCACAGGTTGCCTAGAGAAGTTGTGGATGTCATATCCCTGGAAGCTTTCAAGGCCAGGTTGAACGGGGCTTTGAATAACCTGGTCTAGTGGAAGGTGTCCCTGCCCATGGCGGGGGGGTTGGAACTGCATGATCTTTAAGGTCCCTTCCAATCCAAACCATTTTGTGATTCTATGAGTGTAAGAAAAGAGGTCAGAACCAGCAATCTTATCTGATAATTTATGTCATCATCCTAACAGAAGCAATGTGTCACTCACTGCTTTAACTATTAATTGGCTGCTTGGGACAAAGGGATGACTAGAGATCAAGCAATGCACAAGTTGTGAGCCTCATCTAAGTTTCTAGCATATTATGGAAAAAGTGCTGCAACTAATTTTAGGTTTTTGTGGAAAAGCAAAAAATAAAAATCTAAATTAAAATTAAATATTAAAAGATCACCTAAAAGCATTCTACTGCATGTGAATCCCAGTTATCTTTTGGCTGCTGCGGACAACCACTATTTAAAGAAAATGAAGGAATATGCAGAAACAGCCAATGTGAATAATATTTTCTCTTACAGAAGACATCACCAACACCACATGTACAGAAGTGTCTGTTTCTTATTTCAAACACCTGGAGATCTCAAGGTGTTTTTAAAGATAATGAGGGTCTATGCAACCAAATATGCATTACTTGAAATATTTAATACATATTCCTTGAAAATCTCATACAAGAATTTGCATGAGGAAAGAAATAATTTTAATGCAGTTTGTTTTTCTCCTACGCTGAAAGTAAATTCCTATAATTACTTCAGAAATAATGTAAAAGATTGCAGTCCTAGTCAGGATATTTGATGAGTAGAATTGAACGTGTTGTATTAGATCATGGATTATACCTACTTGTGTTTACATTCATGTTTAACATTCTATTGTACTCTTCTCTATATTCCTATTCTTCAGTATGTGAGAGGACAAAAAGACTTTTGCTAGATCACTTAAAAACTTTATCTTGTCGAAGGTATTAAGCAAGATTTACATACCTTACTGATTCATAAGAAAGCTTTTCTTACTTTTGGAAATAAGACATAGGCTCCTGCATCACTCAAGGATTTTGAAAATATTACTCTAAGTGTATTACCTTGAATTAAAGGACATGAGCTACATCAAAAGCTATTTGCTTTAATGAATCATATCCATCATTTAAGGAAATAATTTTTCTAGCTTTCTGACAAGTAAGGAATTAAGATAAAGCCACACTTTATACTGTGGTCATACATTATGCCAACACCCTGACCAGCAACTGAATTTTCATCTCTTACTATCTTCTTAAATCATTCTAACACTTTCTTTCATGCTCTGAGAGGGTATTTGACATGAGTTATATTATATAGTATTTGCAATGTGTGTACTTGGTCTTCCTCTCAAATTGTAATTATCTCCACTTTATTACATAATAAAAACCTGAAATTACTAAATAGTCAGAGTTTAATTTTCCTCTAACTGTCAAAGCAGAATTTGCTACATGATAAAACTAATCATTCTGACCTTGAAAAAGTCTGTTTCATTTCAAAGAGTGATCTATTTCCCATAATTATTTTCACTTTAATACCAGCTAGGGTGTGAAAGAGAAAAGGAAAATGAAAAATTGCACAACCAGCTAAAGTCTAGACAGTGACGCTAAAAAGACTATATTAGGAAATATTTAATAATACTTATTTGCTGTCAGCAAGCAACTTAAGCTTTGATGGAGGGAAGGAAATGCTTCTTTGAAGAAATAATATTTTTAAAGGTTCATTAATTTATGCTGCTAACTCTGTATAACTTAAATTAGTATATGATGCAGTTTTGCTTGTCTGGTGATCATAACACTCATTCTCAATCTATCACAATTGTCCTGTACTTCTCTTTATATCCCTATTTTGAAATATCTGTTCATGAGTGTTATGAGTGCAAAAGATATCCTGTTGCATAGTGATAGTTCTTCAAACTGTAGAGGGTACTTATCGTCAGCAAGGAATCATTTGGTGATTTAAAAATGTGCTTTACTTTACTTTACTAAGCCAGGGCACTGAATTTTGTAAAAGAATCACTCACACCAGTATCTTTGTACTAGATACAAGGCATGGGAAATTGGAAGGAAATACTGTCCTCTCCACATACTTTGATGTGAAATGAAGACAAAATATACAACATATGTGATGCTCAGGTGAAGCTGACACACTTATTATCATAAGCACTGAGTAACAGTCTCAGAGGAAGGGAAAAGGAGGAGATTTGCAAATAAAAAGCAAAAGTTCAAAGAATTCTGCGTGTGACCTGAAGGCAAATTGCATCAAATAAGCATCCAAAAACTAACATCAAAGATATTAGGAGATTTTCTGCCATTAAAATCTCTGTCCAAAAAAATCCTAGACTAAGATCTCCATCCAATTTAAAATTACCAAACAGCTACTGAATGTTCAACATCCAAGTACTCTAAAGTACAGCTCTGTGAAGTGTCACAGCAGAATCTGAAAACAAAGTAAAGACCCTTTCTTAAATGGAAAGCTCAGTTTGGAAATATTGCTAAGACTTATCAAAACTTTTCATAGAACTCAGAAAACCTAGGTCTACCATTTCCGTAAGCTTGCACGAAACAGCATGCAAAACCCAGCGAACCATAACCACTACATTTAACAAGGCACCTTTGAAGTAAATCTGAGCTACTGCCTGTTAAGTTCGGAGGCATAGATAGCATGAGCAACCATGCAAGTCCCTCTGTGGGAAGGGCTTTGCTCCATGCCCCAAAATTAGTATTTTAATCTATGTTCCTCTTAAAGAACAAGAAGAATGAATAAAGAAATTTTAAATTAGGAAGATAATCTTTAGGTCTTGGTGTTGTGTTGGAGGAGTACATTAAAAACATCGGGAAATCTATTCATTAAAGAGTCTGGTCATTCTGCGCTTTCTAAAGAAGTACTGAAAGATTAAATGAACTTGAAAAATAAAGTTGCAATTATCAAGAAAAAACACTAAGAGAGTAAAACACATTTAGCATGCATACAGATCTATTAATCTATAAAACATACTTCACAATTTAAACAAATGAACTGATCATAATTTTGTTCATTATGCCTTCTTCAAATAACAAAAAGTCCCTTTAAAAGGGGAGATGGAGAAAAAGAAGATCCAATTTCTTTATATTGCCACAGTTAACCCTGTAGTTCATAGCTAGGAAGCCGCCAAGAAGGAAAGACTTCTTTCTCAGATCTGAGTTAAATCTTTCTATAACAAGGAAACTAAATATCTTTTATTTTTTCTTTTTTCAGGTGATTCGTATTTCAAGCCCATTTCTGTAAATTCCTGCTAAATCTAAATCTCTACAGTTTATAAATATTTTTGAATAAGAAAATGGTAGGACCTGTGCTTTGGGTGAGCTTGCGTGGCTTTTGGAATGAAAAGTGGCAGCGATTTCTGAATCCACTTCAGGAACTTATGGCTTAATTTATTCCCTCCATGTATTCCATTATAATTTTTCAGGTTGCCACATCTGTACTTATGACATGATTATGAGTGTAATCCCATAACTTACCATTTTTATGAGTAGACAGCATAAGAAAAGAGTATTGATATAGTAAGGTCTATCAGAGGCAAGGGAATAGTTCCACATTTCTCCTGAATCTGGCAAGATTTTACTAGGGTTCATAGAATTGCCAGCAGCTCTACTCTCTTCATAGTAGACACCGCAGACCATACAAATAATAAAGCAGTAAATTGCATTGAACAGTACTACCAGTGACG
Organism: Psittacus erithacus; assembly: GCA_009867235.2. NCBI lineage: Eukaryota > Metazoa > Chordata > Aves > Psittaciformes > Psittacidae > Psittacus > Psittacus erithacus. The sequence goes on along the minus strand of WYDI02036150.1, from coordinate 14,227 downwards.
CACCTGCTCCATGGAGATATTTTTGTAAATGACTGTCTGATTCCACTCAGGATTCAAGCTTTTCTGTATGTACTTAGTTCTCCGCTTGTACTCGGCACTGAATTTGAACAAAGGAAGGAAACATTACATTAGTGATCTTGTGTTTCTTTCAGTTCTAACGCAACAAAAAAAGCCACCCACAAAATAAAAAAAAAAAAAAAGAAAAGAATTGCATCTCCCTTTTAGCAGCAACTCAGGGTTACAAGACGACAATGACAGCCTTTGGGGTTTGGGGGCTTTATTTAGTAGCTTTTCCCAACATGGTCTTTTAAAACATCTTCTGACTCTTCAGTTGGCTAGCTTTGCCTACAACTGTTTCAGTATAAAGCATCAGTCAGCACACACACATATGCTTTGTTCTCGCATTGTAGATGTTGGGGTTTGATTATAAATTGAAGGGAAAATGCACTGATTTCTTTTCCAAGACCATCCTCCTATTAGCACTTTAAAAGTAGTGTGAATCCATTATATTTATAGGTTGCAGTCTCTAACTACAGGAGCGCCATCTCACAAGAATGTTTAATGAATGCCAGAGGGCAACTAATATCCTGTTAATGACAGAAACACTAATTTCTTATTGATCCTGTTCTCTGTATATACCTCTAACTATACTGGAAACAAACATAGAAGGGCAGCAAGCTCATGATTGTTTTTATCAATAGCCAGGAATAAAAAGTTTGCCTGCATAATTTGTTTTTAGAAAGAATTGGTAGTGCTTTCTATGATACTTTGCATTTCCTGAGCATGGAGAAAGAAATAAGATAACCTTTAACAGAATATGGATTCATCTAGCTCTCTAAGCTTTGATGCCAGATTTGCTTCCATTCCAATTGTATTTTAATATAAATTTTAATGGGCAACTTAAAAGAGCTGGGTAAGAGAACATCAGAAGCTTTAAATACTTTGAAAAAAAAAGGTAAAGAAACTCTTTTTGCCATTCTGCAAGACATCTGCCCTTTGTCTTTTGTTCAAAACCACTGTTAAAAGACTCACAATATATCTATTAATAAATTAAATGTGCCCAGGACTGTTCATCACCACTAAAGCCAAATAGCACAGAATGACCCAAATCTGCCCTATTAAACTCTTTTATGGATCCCCTACATTAATTTTTGGTGGTGTGCTGTTCTCCCAGTTCTTACTTCTCACTTTTGGTTGAACTGTGTTTTGGTCCATACTGTGGCATGGTCTCATAGCTAATACACAAAATTTGTCTCATATGAGATTAACTCAGAAGATGCACTCCAGGGACTCATTTAATCAGCTAATCACTAATGGTGTACCATGCATGGTACCAGACTTAAGCAGACCTGAATTAAGGTTATGTGAAAGACACATACTTTTACTGACACATATATATCAATGCTGGGTCATCAGAACCAGCAATTTCACCCTACGAACTCAATTCAACTGCACAGTGCTGCCGTCCAATTACCCTGGAGTGTCTAGCAGCCTTATTCTCCAAAAAGGGATGGCCATATCCAACTTGTCTACTAGAATAATACCCTTTAATGAAAGGGACTTGCAGTAACTTTTGCTCTTACATTTTGTTATAGTCATTCTATGCAGTTCCATTTATTTTCTTGAAAAACATGCCATCCACTGTCTTCCAGTTTCTTGAAAAATGTGAAAGGTATTGGGACTCATGGAACAAAGTATCTGTCTGCCACTGCTTATGAGAAGAAAGGAGCAACCCTCCACAGTTCAATCTGTTCTGTCAGTCATGGCATAAAATGATGTATTATTAAAGGAAAAAGTAAAAAAGGAGATTTAATTTTTATATTGAGTGTCAGTAAGAAAAGGATGAATTAAAATCTAGGGAGACCACGGCATATGAAAAAGAAACTCTCACAAAGTTATTATTTTGCATATCTTGGAAGGAAGCCTGAAATACAAAATCTGAATTCTTTTAGAAACTATATTTTGATAGCAGATCCTATTCAGTAATGCACTTTTCCGACTTTTCTTTTCCCACTCTGCTCTGAGACAAGTATCCCCATCATTCAAAGCATTAATAAGATTTGACTGACCCATATGGAGACATGAACATGGGCAAGTGACAGGTGGACTGGCAGCACCTGTCTTTCTTTCTTGGCTCACAGTACTCCTCAAATGAATGTCTACTCTAATCAACTATTAATGAAACACTAACATATCCAAATTCCTCACACACCCAGAGCAACTCAGTTCTTACCTTAACTAAGCCAGGAGAGTATTACACAGATCGGGCTTGTCTATATATATGATCTACTGTTTTTACGGAACTGATAAACTTTCATCTTTGAAGAAAGTAGGAAAGGATCCTTCGTACACTCCGCCAAAAAAATGACACCAAGACATTCTCTTTCCTTTCATGGATTTCCTTTTGCACTATCATAACTTCATCACCTTTTGAAAGTTTCTGATTCTTTTCAGAAATAGGTGAGAAGGTGATTCATGCAGTGTTGGGTTTCAGAGCTGGCAGTGACAAAAGGCAAATGTGTTGTTAACACTGTAATTCTGAAGTATCTCTACTGAATTATATAAAATATCTGGATCTAAACTGGCAAGGGTGGCGTTAGCCGGCATTCATGTTAACCTATGATCAGGATCTGCTGCAGAGAGAAGCAGGAAACCTTGACCACTTCTAAGAAGGTGCAGACCCAGGCTGAGATGGATGGCAGCTGAAGGTTTCTAACTCTCTGAGGGAAAGGAACTGGCAAATACATGAAGTTCATAACACTGATGCACCTTCAATCCAAATTTGCAATTAACAGATAGACATGCTTTACTAAAATGCATTCATTAAACCAGTCAATACCTAGTATGGAATGTATGAAATAATTTGCATTTGAAATTCACAGAGCATGCTGAGTGAAAAGATGCAAACTGCATTACTCTTTATAATTTCTCTATGCTTCCTTAATTATAGTTTATTAATTCATGATGCAAGTGAAAGTACAATTAAAAATGTATAATAGAATAACTTCATATAAAATGTGGCATTTAAACACATCAATTAAATAATTTGTTTTATGAATAAACAGACATATGATAGAGAAGATCTGTTTATTGAAATGAATCTGTTGACTTGTTTGGTCAGGTTTCTACTTTTAAACAAACATATAGCTTGGTCTGAATTACTATTCTTATGTATTTAGCCTGGGCTGATATTAGCATATATTGAGAATGGAGTTTTGCTTTATGTTTCCACCTCCTGGGTAAACAAAGCATTAGTAATTTCAATAACAAAAAATTCAACTTTGCTCACCATAAATAACCATTTATGCGTCCAAGGAGCTTTAAAGCCAGCTGGGCAATTAGACAATTATACCTGGATTTAATGTCTATACACTGTGCAAGGTATATAGAGAAAAATATTCTATTTCATATCTGAATTGTGCCTGTTTCTCTTGGCACTAATATTGCTCAAACTCTTGATACAAGTTCACAGTTAATTATTTTGCAACTTTCAGTAAGAATGAATTTTTAGTTATCTCTGAACTAAATTCTTCTAGAGCTTGAAAGAAATATTGTTTGTCATCAGAATTTGGCCTTAGGATATTACTGCATCAAGGAGCATTAATGACTTGTTTCCAGTTCCTCCTGACTTGTTCATTACAGAATGAACAGCAAAACCAATGCTGCAATTGCATGCCATCAGAATTCAATAGAAATCTACAGTTCAATGCACAGGCTTATTGTATAATGCATGCATACAAAAATGAAAGAATAAAATTGGAACATAGTAGACTCTACCTTGCATTTTGGACAACCATGACTTGTCTGCATACCCATCATTTACAGAGTTAGGAACACAGAGGAAGCAGTGTGAGAGACAATGAGAATAGAGATTAAAGAAAACATGTGAATAATGGGTAGTTCCTAGTATCAGAATCAAAGAAAATAGAGGCATTAGTAAGAATAAGAAGTCTAGCATGTACTGAACTACACATAAAAGGTATTCAGTAGCAATTCAGGTTTCTGCTTTCAGAAAAAAGGAAGTTGGGCACTTCCATGCAGCTGTTCATTTCCATTATTCCCTAAAGCCCAATCTACATGCAAAACTGGAACAGTGCCAAGTTTTAAAAATGAAACCAAACAAAACTAAAATCCAAATTCTTCATAACTTGGCAGCAAGTTTTAACCTATACTCAGACCTGGCTTAGACCTTTGCAGGGTGAACATCTCTCTAGTTCCAAGTCTTACTTCTAGATCAGCAAATTTACTTGTCAAAATTCCCAGAAAGGTTGATTTGATAAATATTTCACAAGACTCTTAAATGCATTAAAAAACCCCTTAAGACTTAGGACCTGTTCACATTATATTCAGTAATAGTTTTGGGCCCAGTGCCACTGAACAATATTGAATGCTGTATAGCTGGAATTTGATCTACAAAAGAATACACATGCCTTTAACTGTACCATTCATGCACTTCTAGTGGTGCTTGCCTATATGCCAAATATTGCACTGTGACCTGAGCATCTGCTTTCTTGTTACTTTGAATAGAACAGAAGTACAGTTTTAGTTGCACGGTCCTAGCCTAAGTGCCTTTAAGGATGAGTATGATTACACAGAGAAGTTTGCAGGAATTTGTCTTTGCAATCTGAAATCTGACCCATCAGCTTGGTTTATCTAGTACACCTACTGTGTCACTGAAATCAGCAAGATTATTATAACCATATATACTTAGGCATATGTACGACATTCTGCAACTTCAGGGCACAAAAACGAGTTATAATATTGCTGATACAGAAACATCTTTGAAAGGAAACACTGATGAGGTATTTGAAATTACAGACTAAAAAAAGCAATGACCTTTGGAAAAGTCATTAGTGCTTTGTATAGTCACTAGACACAAGATTATGAGAACTGCTAAAACCATATCTAGCACTTGAAAAAAGTCATAAAGTCACATGGAATCAATGTTTTCTGACTAGCATTTCTCACCTTTGATATTATACTGCAACCTCAAATTTATCTCAGATACTGTATTCTACATTCTGCAAATCTGTCCCAAATTCAGAATGTCTTCAGCTGAGGCAACCATTCCACGTTAAACATAACATGTAGCTTTCTATGTTGTAGATACTATTAAATGTATTTAGTACATTTCAGTAGTGTGTTGTTCTTTTAATACATATTTTTGTATGTATTACAATTTTTAAATGGAAACATGGGAAAAACAAACAAACAGACAAACACCTATGGGTATTATCATGAACTCTGTCAAGCCATTAGCAAAGAATGAACATTCTTCTGGGACTAGCATCTGGCTCTCTATTAAAACTCCACCATTTTTCCTGGTGTTGCCTTTGGATTTTCTATAGCAATAACTCTTAGTTCTGTTTATTAGTAGCAATTAACAAAGCCAAATTAAAAGAAAGTTAGGTTAAAATTTCTCCTACACTTACCCTCTCCCTGGAAGAAGATAAACTTTAACAAAGGGGTCTGAATAGCCGTTGTTGTCTCTGGGAGCAAGGTTTCTTGCCTGAAGGATGTGGATGATAAGGTTGCCAAGGTGTTTGTCATAGTTGATTTGAAGCTAGAAAATTGCAATAAGCACAGTAAGTTTACTTGTTATTTTTTTTTTCCTAAATTATTCAATAACTCCCCTAAATCCTTTGAATGAAATAAGTTTTAGACCTTTAATTTGGCTGGAAATAAACACATTTTAGATGCTTTTGGTTTTTTTCTCTCCTGATTAGAATGATTAGATTATTATGTTGGGTCTTGAAACAAATTTTACTTTTGAAGTCTGCCAGTACTGGTTAAAAAAAAACAACCAAAAAACCATGAAAACAAAACTCAACCTAACCCACCAAAAAAAAGAACCTCAGTCATATTGATCTATTCCAATCAGGAAAAAGCAGACCAAATTTGAACCCTTGATATGTTTCTGACCAGCAGCCAGCTTATTGAGTAGGAATTGCACAAATTCTGATTACCTGAAGCTCAACCCCAGGAATGATAACAATAATACTATGGAAAGATCCTTAGTGCTAGTACAGGAGAGAGAGAGATGGATTACTTAAGGAAAAAAAAAGGAAAAAATCTATAGGAAATTACAGTCTTCATTTATTCTGCTGCTCTCAGTTTCATTGTTTTAAAAAGCTACAGTAAAGGCAGTTTACATAAGAAGGAAACACAAAATTGGCATTTCATGGAAATAAATACATCGCCCTGTGAGAAACCCACAGCAGTCTTTGCTTAAATCTAAACAGTCTGGCTTAAGTGTAGATGAAAATATGTGACCAAAAATTAAAGATTAGAATGAATTTCACTGGTATTAGCCCCTTCAGGGGTAGAAGCATTTTCTATTTTTCTCTTTGTATTTCACAAGCCAAAATTAATAACAGAGGCAAAAATCAAGCACAGAGTTAATAAGTGACATTTAATGACTTAAATGAGTGACATTTCAAGGTGTTTGAGTTAAATAAGAAATCAATTAATGAGTATTGTTTTCTGCAGATTTATTAATCAGAAAAGTGCCGCCACTAGCAACAACAATTTATACAGCAAAAACTACTACATATTTACCTGAATCTCTCCAGTGATTGGATGGGGAGCAGACTTTGCAGTTTCTGTGGGCTGCCAGATTAAAATACATAAATAAATACATAGTCATATACTCTCATATATACTCTCATAGTCATACTCTCAAATATACTTGTACTGGAAAGAATAGAGTTTCAAAGTTTTTCAGTAGGTGCTGTTTATACTGTTGTATCACCACAGATTTCTAAAACCCATTCAATTGTCTCCAATTTGTATGCTCAAAACTAATGGACATCATATTCCGACAGCACTTAAAGTCCAGCCCAACCATTTTGATCAGCCTTCATACAAGTATGGAATCAGACAACTTGAATAGCAAAGTCTTTACAGTCTGAGCAGATTGATCTCACAGGGAGGCATAGGGAGAAAAAGACAGATAGCATTAACCCTGTCTAACAAAAGTGAATGTAGCAAAGAAACCAAATACCATGTCAAGTACAACACAGCCATATTTCTATTGAAAGACAAAGGTCACAGCAGTTTAAATTGAGTCTGCGTGTAAAAGTGTAGAAAGAGTGGAACAAATGATAATGAAACTGAGTGATGTGCTCATGTGGATTTCACATTTGCAAGTCATCTGAAATAATATTTTTTGCTTTATTCTGTGTTTTCTGATAATCAGTTCAGTTACATCACTTCAAATTCAAATTCCTTCACACATTTTCCATGACATGAATTTTAAATTTTCTGTCCTTCCCTTTTCAGTGCTGTATAATAATGTATGTTCCTCTCCATCACTGTTCTGTATCACTGAGCTTCTCTAGGTTGCTGACAAAAGCAACAAAATCCTCAGTGTCTTTTTATTTCCCCATTTTTTCTCTTCCTTTTTTTTAGTGGTTTGAAAATAATGTCACCATTTGCTTCAAATCCTGAACTCTCGACAGTGTTGTTTTGTTAAATGGTGGTGCCCTTGAGCCATGCTGGACCTACCTCTAATCTGCAAGCCTTCAGTCAAGCAAGAAAGCTCCCAGTTCAGTAGCAAGATTTGAATATTTTTGCATACTCTCCACATCTGCTTCCTTTGTTGATGCAGCAGAAAATAAAGGATGCAGTCAAGGACAAACTTACTGTTCTCTGAAGACTGATCTGGAAGTCATCTTTCCCCGTTTCCAGATATGAACAGCATCCTGACATTCTATTCTGTGTAATTAGGATTTCTTTCACTTTCTGAGAAGGGTAAAACCCCTCTGCCCTTTTTGTGCTGTCCTGCCCTCCAATAAAACCCTGACAGATTTTCTCAGGAAGTTGGACATGAACTGGTTTAAATTAGGCCAATGCAGGGCTCATGTCTCCCAAACTAGAGCATAAAGTTAATGTGATGCACTACCCTTTTCATGTTTGTGATGAAGAAACATCCCCTCAGTAACTCAGATCTGCAGACCAGGACTAACCAGGAAAATCCCAGCCAAACACTAGTGCAATGAAAACATGGGAGAAAAAATGTCTGAGCCTGCTAGTTATACAGTTATATTCACTGTCTAGTGTTGCTTTAGTTTTTGTTTGCTTTACATGCTTTACCTATCTTCCATATATGTTTCTTTATGAGTACAAGCTTTTCCAGGAAAAAAAAAGAAAAAAACAACATTGATATTTTTTTTTAAATCCATGTGCCTCAAAAATAATTCTTATGAAAAATTTTTAAATCAGCTTTTTTTGGTACCTCGCAAAGCTCTTAAAGAAGTGTAATCCCTCTAACAGCTAAATAGGTCATTGATATTTATAAGATGTTCTGAATCTTAAATGACATTTTAGATTGATAGCAAACTACTACTAAAACTTGCTTGATCCTTTTCAGAATATTCAAAGAGACAATTTCACTCCTTTTGCCAAAGACAGAGCCTACCTACGCACTGAATCATAGAATAGTTTGGGTTGGAAGGAACCTTAAAGATCATTTAGTTCCAAACCCCTGCAATGGGCAGGGACATCTTCCACTAGACCAGGTTTCTCAAAGCCCCATTCAACCTGGCCTTGAACACTGCCAGAGATGGGGCAGCCACAGCTTCTCTGGGCAACCCATTCCAGTGCCTCACCAGCCTCATAGAAAACTTCTTCTTTACACCTAACCTGAACTTCCCCTGTTTCAGATTGAACCCATTACTGACTGTCCTACCACTACAGTTCCTAATGAAGAGTCCTTCTCCAGCACCCTCATAGGCCCCATTCAGATGCTGGAAGGCTGCTATGCAGACTTTTAAGGCAAGGCTTTAAATGACTTAGAATTCTCACACTTTACCTCTATGAATGGATTTTATTATACTTTAATAGTTCTGACCTCAGTCTATACTAGCACTGACAATACTGACAATGCTACAAAATGACATGGAGTTAGCTGTGTTGCAGTTACAAAATCCCTGCTGGATAATCTAAATGTTCTAATTTCTTAGAAGTTTGTGTGGGGACTTGCAAAGATGGTTAAAGTGGAGTTCCTTTTAGCTACTTGGCTTTCAACAACTTGTCTGTAAACAGAAATGCGCATTTTTATGTTTCTATATCATTGTTAAACCTCTGTATTGGTTTGCAATTCAGCATATTAAATATCTTGTTTTCTCTCTGATATCAGCTGGTTTGAAACTGACCATGAAGAAATACCCAAATTTATCAAAGCAAGCTGAAAATTTTAGGCTAAAACAGACCTCTCAAGGTCATCTGGTCTAACCTCCAGTTCAGAGCTGGGCCAGCTTTGAAGTTGGATCTGGATTGAAAGGCAGAGATGCAAATAAGTACCTATCTTTTTCGAGGCATCAGTGAGGATTACTTTGAAAAGGACACGTTTTTCACTGCTAAACTTTTGTAGACTTCTCTAGAAGCTAAAAGATTTGAGGATTTAGAAAAACAACCTATTCTTCAAGATACAAAGACAATTAAATATTTCTATAGGGTATTTATATCTTAGATGTAATCTGCACCGTAGAATGATCATGCATTTACATTACAAAAGAAACAGGTCTGCAGAGGATACAGTCAGCTCTAATTTCACACTCATTTCTCTCTATACTCCCTGCATGCACTTACACACCCTGTGTAAGAAGAGCTTGTGCTTCGTCATGCTGTCACACCTGCTGGAGAAGGTTCTCATTACCATTATGTGAAACTTGCTGATGCCAAGTTCTGATGCTATGCACTATCACTCTCTGTAGTAATGGGACAAAGCATTAAATATGAAAGAATTGGCACTGCAGAATATCAAAGAGGCTCCTATGACTTTTCTGGAGTGCATATTTTATGCAAGAAGCTTTAAAAAAAGAACTATTTGCTAAAAATAAGAACAGTGGCAAACCCAAGATCTAGACAGTTTGGATATTTAGTCTGTCATGATACTTTGGCAAGCCTGCAGCCTGCCTAGAAATGCTGTTAGCCCAAGGCAAAGAGTTGTTTTAGAAAGGATGAGCAGTAGCCTTCTCTTCCAACAGAGCCCAACACTATTATAAACTTGGCCTGCAGGCAATGAACAGAAACTATACAAATCAACAAGAGCAATGGTTGTTATAAAAGAAATGCCTCTCAACATGATTTTCAGAAATAAGCAAAGAATGTTTTAAATATTTACCTGATTAGTTTTGACTTTTGCCTCCCCTACATAAAGACATTAGTTTCAATAATTTTTTATATCATCCTTATGAGCCTCCAGCTGAACTTTCACAAAAGATTACTAAATCCTCTGTGAAGTAGGAAATGAAATTTATGCTTCTAACTTTAGGTGACCTGCTACAGGGCCAAAGCTGGGAACCCAGTCTTCTGATGTGGACAGAGAGAGGCACCTCTGCAGCATACAGCACACGTCAAGGATTTATGGATCTCCATGCACTATGCCGTTAATTCAGGAGTGTGATTCATCTAATCAGATGGAAGGGGTTTCAGCGTAGATAGTGGCATCTGCACTAATAGCCCTGCCCTTTTCTTCCATGAACCGCACACGCTTTGGTGGCAGGATTCATCCAGTCACATCAATTGTACTTCAGAAGTGCATTATTCTTGCTGATAAACATAAAGCACATAGCAAACCAGTTCATATGGAGATGCGCACAATATCCAAGGTAAGGTGTAATGAAAACAACTATTCACCTGATGATTAGGCAATTCTGCCACGTCCCTGAAATTAAGTGCAGTAAATCCTGACATAACGATTTAACTTTGCATCACAGACCTGAATTAGTTCATTAAAAGTCTATTGGAATTGTGGCAAGACAGAACTACTATCCATAACAAACTGTTTGATTTACAGTATTTACAGTATAACTGATATTTACAGTGCTTGCTAAATTACTGTATGAAAGAGATTTTTGTGTTTCTTCTCACATGAAAGTTATGCAAGCATTTTGAAGAGCTACCTGAAATGACCAGGCACTGTTTGCTGGTTTTGGTCAGTACAGCACCTAATGTGTTTGTTCATATCACAGTCATAGCTTCAACAGCACAAAAACACAAACATACCAATAAAGCAGTAGGAACTTGACAGTGCCAAGAAGGAGTAAATATGTAGCAAGCACCTTGTTTGCAATGTGAAGCCTTGCTTCCAATAGTAAAACAGTGAGAAGCTGGGTATTCAGAACAGCAATCAGCATTAGTGATCTGGAAAACTGCTTAAGCAAATGCAGCTTTCACAGGAATGATTTGCACTTCAGGTGTTAACTTTTTTGACACAAAATGCAAAACTGTGACAGATGACTTTATGATCTAGTTTTCAGCTTCAGCTGTGAAAAAATGTTACTAAATTCCCACTCTGCCCCTTCTACACGGTCAGGTGGGTGCACAAGGAGAAAGAAGTTCAGCTGAGAAATGGACAGGACATGGCAAAGAAAATGAGAACTTACACTTAACAAGTTCACAGAAATTAGCTAGTGACAAAGCACATTTTGATGGCAAATCTATTTTTCACTCTTTCCCTGGCTTTCAGAGAAATGCTTGATATTCCCATGACTATTCATAGCTTGTAACACTTCAAACAGTAACTTAGTACAGAGAGAGAAATTACGGCCTTTGCAATATCATCTTATTCTGTGAAACTAGTACCTCACCACCATGTAGAATGCACTTAAAAAGCAACAGCAATGAAGAATGAAAAGGGATATTATTTTATTTAAAATTAATAACACTAAGTTCAAGAAATCTATTTTCAGAGAAGGCCCAGTCTTTTATGACCTTTCATAAATTGAGTAATCTCCTCTTCTTGTCCAAATTTTACATCTTAACAGTAATACTCATCACTGTCACAGCAATGAATTCATCAATATGTGCTGTGATTTCTTGCTACACTAAGATAAATAGGCAGTTTCTTCTTGTCATCAAAGTGATATTGCCGCATAACTGAGAAGTTTCTTACCTTGCTGCTGTGCCTCTTTTTGCTCACCGAGGGAGAACCAGGCTGACCAGGGCTGGGAACAGCGCTGGAGGTGGCAGAAGTGGTTCCAGAGTGAACATGAGATCCCTTTTCAACTCCTGATGAAGCAACCAGAGGCGACTGCTGTAGAGAAACCTTTTGGAGCTCTGCAGCCAGCTGTTTGGGATCAACCCCTGGGGACTTCGCTTTATCTACTGGATTAAAGTAAGACAGCTTTGTATTGATAAATACTTTCAAATCCATCTTGCCATGGTACAGGACAGGATAATGACCTTTACAAATTTACATGTCATCTGCTTGTATACTTTGAAGATGCGAAAGGCAGCCTCTAAGAAATAGACATTTCCCCCACAACATCAACATCTCAATCCAATTTTACTGCTCAACACTGTCAATTAGTGTTATTCACTTCACAAGCTTTCTGAGAAGGTTATTCTCTAGCTGAAGAAAAATAGGTCTTTCTGATCATGCTGAATTATACTGAGGCAAATTACAGTTTTAAAGACTGGCCTAAGTGAAGAAAGTGCTAACTCTCACTGTTTGGAACAGGCCCAGTTTCACCAAGTATCTGAACTTCATTTTAACAAGCTCTAATTTTCTTCTTTCTTCCAATTTTCAACTTTCTTTTTTTGTTTTTAATCAACTGGGAATTCAGCAAAAGTGAATTCTGCTTCTGAGATAATTCATACAAACATAGAGAGAAAAGGAGCTTAAAACCTTCAACCAAAAATTAATCAAAGCAGAATAAAATGAAAGCAAACGAAGAGCAAAAGCCCCGATTCATCTTTCCTTATTACACACATCTATGTAAGGCATCTGTGGTAGGAGTCTGATTGCCCTCCCTGCTGCCCAGGAATGAGTGTGGAGAATTTACCCTTTGTAGATGACAATCTCCATTTCATACAGAAATGAGGTCACGTAAGTTCCATGTGTGCCCTCAAGTGCATACAGTTAAAAGGATACCAGGCTCAGCTTACTTCCCAGGTTCTCAGAAGTATGGTTTAAGAGGTTTAAGGCAATATGTTAGCCTCTTCTTGCCTGCTAGGCTGTATCTGGGTTTTCTTTCTGAAAGGAGTTGAATTGTTCCTTTCTGAAGCACAGTCTGCAAAATGTCAATGGTCATAGCAAGAAAGACTTGGCTTGGCAGCTAGTTGTTCCAACTCAGAAACCACTAGAATATTGCTAGATGAGGAGAAGCATGCCTGCAAGAACAGGGCAATTTACTTTTACTTCTGTTCTTTCTCATTTTGAGTTTTCTCCATTAATTTACATGTTGTTTATTCTACTTCTATCCTTTCAAACCCAGTTTCAGTATGAATGCCTTTGGTGTTTTCGATTGGCTCACTATGGAAATAACTGTGGGTAGCTTTGCCTCAAAGGTCTATCAGACGCAGTTTTCACTCTCAGTTAACATGAATAACATGAATTTTCAACAACAGGTATCTTGATCGTAAGTACGTCAATACATGGTTAGAAAAAGGATTTAATCCAGGTAACTTGTGTACTGATTGATAAAAAAGCAGCCACAAAAGCTCAGAATTCAGACTGGACCCATGAGATGCTGAATGAAACACTCTTTTAAACTCCACTGAGCTTACTGAAGGGCTGCATAGCTAGTATGATTGTGGATGCTGTGGATGTTGGCTCCAAGTTAGGTTAGATATGATTAACACCATGACTGGAGACTGCAGTATTGATTGAACAGAAGGAATTCCCCCAAAAGCACTGTCATCTTAGAAGTCATATAAAAAAACTTCACACAAAGTGCTTCCTATTGCATCCCTGTATCCTAGTAAATACTGTATTTTCATTACTAGTAACAGGTGATAAGCCTTGTATTAAGCTAACATAGGCTTAGGACTTCTGTATTATTTGGACTTGCTCCATGCTGCTAGGAGCTTTGTTTTAGCTTGTCTGTCTGCAGCACCAATTGCTTTATGACCAGATAGCTATGACCTTAATTTGTCTGAATTACGCTTCACCTTGTATAATTGTAGGGTATCATGCCCATTCTTAATATCTTTGACATATAAAGGCACAACAGTAATCGCACTGTGTATACTGAGTATTTCTGAGTTCAGTTTAATAATGCAGCTTATAGGAGCACACACCTGGGGTGACAGCAGAATGCTGCAAGGTCTGGGCACAGGATGATAGTTGAGGGATACCTCAGGGATACCAGCAACCTGCTGGTCAGTTGCTAACACTGATGCAAACTTAGGAGCTGGGCAAAGTCAGTTTTAGGGGCAGAAGGAACAAAAAATATGAATATATATACATATATATTATATATATGTGTATATATATATT
>WYDI02036148.1:0-14992 GCA_009867235.2 Psittacus erithacus | reverse complement strand
CAATGCAGTAAAACCTTGCAAATGATGAAATGATTGCTGGAAAAGAATTGTCTGAGATTTGTACCATACACTTATTTTGTTCCTGACATTTGCTCCATCATGTTTTATGAGTGCTCCTTATAGAAAATGAAATTGCCCTCAGCCAGCCAGCAGTAAAAAATAGTGCATTCCTTGTCTAAAGTATGCACCAGATGATGAAAGGAGGGACCTTTGGAGACTGAATTTAGTGATGTTGTAGCCTACTTCTGAAGTTCTTGGTCTCTCTCTTGAGATAATGCAGTGTATTCATTTCCCCACTGCCATTATTGCATAACAGTTCTTATCTCTAGTATCCAAAACTGGGACTTTTTCAGAGCTGGTGACAGTTTATTTCAACAGCTTTGGGGAAAAAAAAAAAAAAAAGAGAATATAAAAGTGCCTGAATCAGCTGGAACTTTCCATTGACCCTTGTGTCTGCTGAGCTTTGTGTTAGGCCCTGGAAGAGGCCTATAGTGGGACCACTGCACTTGGACCCAAGTTGTTGTGCGAGGTGGGATTAAATCCTGGCACTGAAAGAACACTGTACTACTTAGACTTGCACTGTATCAGCGAGGTCTTGGGAGCTCTGTTACTCAATTGTGAAGGCAAGCAATTCTACGGTATGGTGAGGAGCGAGGCTGGATAATGTCTGGGATTGCAAGGGGGGCTGTAAATGTGGGTCAGTGGAGGGAAAGAGGTTATGGGAATGCTGAGTGAGGTCAGTCAGATCTGCTGATTTTGAGTAGATATTTGTATTTTAAGGGTGATGTGGTATTCCAATAAATTCTCAGCTGATTTATGCATAATGTCAGGGTATTTGTAGCTAGTGCTGTTCCTGAGACATAGATCAGCAAGGTGGTTTGATGCATGTGCAGAGATTCTACTTTGATAGCTCACCATTGCATAGGAGGAGAATTGTTCAGATCCTGCTGCCCAATGATTCCCATGTTTGCTGTAGCCTTTCTGGTTGAAAAAGGTCAATTCAATTTTTTTATCTTCCCCCTGCCTCCCACCCACCCCCCAGTTGAATCCGCTTCCTTCTGTCTTGGACTATTCTGCAGAAATATCTTGATTTCAGATTCTAGTATACTGGGTTTGTGTAGCAAGGTTTTGGCAGTGGGGGATGGCTTCTATGAGAAGCTGCCAGAAGCTTCCCCTATGTCTGGTAAAAGCAAATGGCAGGCAGTTCCAAGAAGGGCCACTCCTGGCCAAGGCCAAGCCCATCAGTGAAGGTCGTAGCACCTCTGTGATAACATATTTAAGAAGGGGAAAGAGTTGCTGTGCAGCACCCACTGCAGTGGAAGAGAGGAGAGAGAATATCTGAGAGAAACAGCTCTGCAGACAGCAAGGTCAGTGAAGGAGGAAAGGAGGAGGTGCTTCATGTGCTGGTGCAGCAATTCCCGTGCAGCCCATGGAGATACATTGTGGAGCAGATCTCCACTTGCAGCCTGTGGAGGACCCCATGCTAGAGCCGGGGGATGTCCAAAGGAGGCTGTGACCCTGTGGGAAGCCTGTGCTGGAGGGGAGGCTCCTGGCAGGACCAATGGAAAGAGGAGCCCATGCTGGAGCAGATTTGCTGCAGGACTTGAGACCTTGTGGGGGATGTATGCTGGAGCAATCTGTTCCTGAAGAACTGCAACCCGTGAAGAGACCCATGCTGGAACAGTCTGTTCCTGAAGGACTGTGGCCCTTGAAGGGACCCTGCTGGAGCAGTCTGTTCCTGAAGGACTGCATCTCATATAGGGACCTATGCTGGAGCAATACATGAAGAACTGCAGTTGTGTGGGAAAGACTCACATTGGAGAAGTTCATGGAGGATTCTCTCCCATGGGAGGGGCCCCACACTGGAGCAAGGAGGAGTGTGAAGAGTCCTTGCCCTGAGGAGGAAGGAGTGACAGAAACAGTGTGTGATGAATAGACTGCAACCCCCGTTCCCATGCCCCTCTGCTGCTCCTCAGGAGGAGGCAGAGAAAATGGGTGTGGGAGAGTGGGAAGTTGTTTTTAAGATCTGGTTTTATTTCTCATTATCCTACTGTGATTGGTAATAAATATATTTTCCCTGTGTTGTGTGTTTTGCCCAGGATGGTAATTGCTGAGTGATCCCCTTTCCTTATCTCAATCCACGAGCCTTTTGTTACATTTTCTCTCCCCCTTCCAGTTGAGGAGGGGAGTCATAGAGCAGCTTTGTTGGATACCTGGCATCCCGCCAGGGTCAAGCCAGGAGTGTGATGCTGGGATACTGCGGGCTGTCTCTAGTACCTCATCTCTACCACATCAGAACCTTACTGAAGAGACTCGTCTTGCTGATCAGAGCTGCTGTTCTAGTTCATCTGCCTGTTAGTGCACATCCCTCCATCCAGGGTCTTTTTCTTGCTGCCTGGAGCAATAACTCAAGATCTGTTTGCCATCTGGATGACACTTCCCACAATATAACCTAGCGTTGGTTTTTATGTTGGTTTATGGTGTAATGCTGTAAATACATATGGCTGTGTATATCTTTTGCATAACTGCAGCTGTAGCAGTGAGAATGGTGGCTTGCAGGGCTGAGGAGACTTTGAGCTCTGCTGCTATCTTTCTCTGTGAACTAATGTGCAGGATGCTTGCCCTCCTTGAATGTGAAATTTATTTAAAATCTGATTTGAAAACTCTTAAGTTGGGGTTCATTTTTAAGTCTCTAAATAAATTTTGAAAATGCACCCCCTTATAATAGTCCTTTTCTGGTGCCTGTCTTCATGTTGATGATGCTTTCAGACACAGCTGCATAATATGTTCACAATATGCTCCGAAATCCTATGGCCTGCAACACCAGAGATTTGTATATCTTAATCCAGCTGTAGATCAGGGCTCCAGCTGTAAAGATGGGAGTGTTTCATCCCATCTGGGGTGATAAATTTACTGTTGGCAATGCTATCAGTCACATTCATGGCAGAGGATCTCCAAAGCTGGCAAAGAGCATGGGTCACTGAATGTTTTACTGCAAGATGCATAAAAGCCAAAATGCTTGTACTGCCATTTTATTAAGCTGGCTGTGTAGCTCTCTTGTTTTTCTGTTGTGCTAGGTTACATCCCAGCAGACTTGGGGAATATGTGGTACTCATTAAGTATTTCTCAATAGGTCAACAACAATCCCGAACCAGTGAAGGTCTGTGCTAACAAACGGAGGTTGCCAAATCACTGGTGGCTGACAAAGCCAAACTCTTTGCAGGGTGGGAGCCAGCTCACCTATCATAGTCCTCCGTATTGCCAGTCTTGGGGACTTACATACACTTCATCTTTATTATTTTGAGATGTTGTGTTTGTTTCCTGATCTCTTGGTGTCCAGCTTGGGAAAGCTGTCATGTGTTAGCAGCAGCAGGGATATTTCAGGGAAGCAGAGGTCCATTTGTACCTAGTTAAGCAACCATGGTTATGAGTGCATGATTGAAAAAGATAACTGTGTCTGATCCTTCAAGGACCCTTGGTTGTCATTAGTTTTAATGTGAAACATATAGCTGTAGTGTGGAGCTGGGGATCATGATTCAAACTAGAGAGACAGATCTCTGAATGGTGACTGTCATCTGTGTTGGCAAATAGAAAACTTCAACATCCCTTTTAAATCTTGTGTTGTATGGGTTTTTTTTTTTTTATTAGCTTTGTCATTGGTTGCTATAGCCAAATTGATTACTGGGAATTTAAATATATGTGACTAGAAACTGAAATGACACCCATATAATACTTTAATTTTAATTTCATTGTAACCTATTTTCCCTGTGTGCCTCTCCTTTCATATTTTGAATGCAGGTTAAGAAAAGGGGCTGGGAGGAAGACTGAATGTCTTCTGCATGTAATATTAAATTTTTAAACAGAGCCATTGCAAGGTGGTCATTCCTAGTCATTGGGAGCTTGACTTACAAAAAATATTCTGACAGTAAAAGATGCAGCTAGGCACTAATTTAAATAAAAGACAGGTCCTATGACATTTAGGCTTCTCGAACAAGTAAATTTCTGACTTTTCCACCTTGTTTGTAGCTGGAGAGCAGGACAGAGAAACAAACTGTCCTGATTTTTCAACTTTCTTATTTTTCATGTGAAGTATTGACATTTGGGGAAAATGCAAATAGGAGCATTCGCTCTTTGGTACTTACTGAAAGCAGTATTTGACACTGTGCTATATTTATAAAGCTTGAGTTAACCTCAAAAGTCAAAGCTGTATTATGAGTGCAACTTTAAAAAGAACCTTCTAACACTAAAATTTGGGGTAGGCATCGTTCTCTGCAGTACTTGAAAGGTTATTTGAATGTCCTAAGTAAAGCATGGAAGAATTAGGCTGTGGCATAAATTCCTTTAAAAAAAAAATCTTAAATTTAAAACCGGGTTTGCATTCTAAAAATAAGAGTTAAGTAAAGATCCTTCATGTTGGTTTAAGGTGAGAAACTGACTGCTTTTTACTGATCTTACAAAGGAGACCTTGTTTGTTTGTGTTTTGGTACAAGCTTGGAGGAGAAGGAATAATAGATGCCTCTGAGCCATTTAAAGATGTTGGCTTTACTCCAACAAGATACATGAAAACAACATTAAAGGCCAATGCATCAGTGCCTGTCACTGCCACACGGTTCTGCTGTTGTATGGCCATGCAAGGAAGAAGAATTAAGCTGAGTTGGGAAATGGGTTTCTAGGATATTTTTCCACGGTCAGCAAAGTTAAGTGAGATTACAGCACTCAACTCATTTTGCTGTATTTAAAGTGTGAGGTATCTAGAGCTTGAAATACTCAAGACACAAATGAGCTTGGGAGAAGCCGATTTGTATTCTTCAGGCTCTATTAAGATGTGGAGGAGAAAATCAAAGCCACACGTAAAAGGTCATCAACAGGGACAAATATTTTCTTGTAATATACTTGGAGCACTTCATACGCAATGGCTGTAGCAGGATGTAATCTGAAAAAGTATCGTTCCAGTTCTCTAGGTCCCCTAAAAACTTGTTTGCTTGAATCACAAATTCTTGCCCTTAACGTGCCAGAGGTGTGGTTTGGGGTTTTCTGTAATTCTGAGCGGAGATGTTGGACTTGATTAAAGAAAAAAAGTCTCTGTCGGAAGTGTCTCGTTTGCTCTTTTGCACAGCTGATGTCAGCTTAGTAAAAATGATTTCTCTTTTTCTTTCCTGCGTATGTTAACTGGAGAGTCTGAACCTGCCTTTCGGCATTAGCAATTTATAGCAATAAAAAGGAAGCTTTAGTGAAGCTTTGGAAAAAGAACAGGCCCTTCCTCTTGTACCAGCACACAAAGCAGCAGAATTCATTTTCAAGACTTACTATCCAGACTGCATTTGAAAGAAAATTTCATTCACCAGCTGCATAAAATTGTACCAAATGAATTTAATTTGCTGCTTCCAGTTATCAGAGTCTTTGATCTGGTGTGTCAAAATCTAACCTCTTCACCCCCCTTCTCAGAAATGTTCCTGTGTTACAGAAGAGGTGGTAGGCAGAGCTGCAGAAAAACTGATATTCTGTCCAGTCAGACACAGCTAGCACAGTCTGTCCAGTCAGACACAGCAAGACTCAGATCTACCTGCAAGGTGCTACACAGCCTCAGCAGATATTGTAGTAAGCAATTTCTCTTGGCGTGGAATGGATTTGATGAGTTAAGTTTAATAGTATGTGACCTACCCTTAAGAGTAAGTCACTTGCATGTTTTAACCTAAGACATGAGATGCAGGTATCAGCTGGAAGAGCGGACTCCTGCCAGAAGGATTGCTTGGACACTGGATAGGCATGGTTGTGCTGTGTTTGCTCTAGAGTTATTAGTGTTTTGGATTTAACTGATGAATTGCCCCTTCTGGGAGCACTTGTGTGCCCAGCAATAAGCTCCATCAGCCGTGTACAGCTCATAAACTGTCTGTTAGGCTTCTCGTTCTTTTTTTTCCCCTTGGCTTTTAAGTTCTTATCATTTGAATTGCAAGAGCGCTTAGCAGGTCTGAACTGCCACATGTAGAAGGGCCAGTCCCTTCCCCAGGACAAAGTACAGCTTAAGCAGAGAAAAGATGAGGAAAAGGAGGCATAACTTATCCACACTATATGAGTACGCTGTGAAGAAAGTAACTAAGGAATTAGTGGTGTGATTTGTGAAGGGCCTGTGTTGGTGCGGTTCTTGGCTTTGTGGTGGCAGAAGGAGTTAGATGGCAAAGAAATCACAGACAGCATAATTTCCATGTATGGATACAGATTTCAGTCTTCCTTCTGGCAGCTCATGTGTAGGAACCTGGAAGCCACACAGCGCATCTGTGCACTGCATAAGATAATTGAATTATTAATGTAAGTGAAGACCGCAAGAGTTGAACCCAGGTTGCATATCCTATTCAGAGCCTTCCAAGGGCTTCCTCGTTTTCAAGATTAATTGAAGACACACACTTTTCTCCCATTTTGCTTCAGCTTTCCTTTTTTCCTTTTTTTTTTTTCTTTTTTTTTTCTCATTCTGTGTGGTATTTTAAGGCCCAGGTGAAACAAAATTTTCATGCTGTTCCCTTTCTTTACCAGAAAGTCCATTTTCTTACAGTTCAGTTGTAAGATTTAGTGTAGGTCAGTAATATTTCAAGATTGATTGATTAATTGTCAATTAGTATGTGTAATATCAAGTTACAAAGGGAAATTTTTAGCTGAATTAATGACCAGTGGCACTATTAATGCTAAATGAGTCCGTCAAGATCATGTTATTATCATAAATGCCAGGAATTAAACATGATTAGACCGTTAATTTACAGTTGCTACTGTGTTTAATATTTATCACTATTGATTGAAAGGGATGCTGCTAGGGCTGGCAGGTGAAAAGCTCGATCTCTAGTTTTTGTTAATCTGTTCAAAGATGTTTGACAAATTCCTGAAGACAGAGTTTGAGTGCACGCATGATTTTTCCCTTTTTTGAGATCTCAAGTAGTGACAATGACAAAACCAAAACACAGTCTAGCATCAACTTTGAACTAATTTTTTGACTTACAGTTCAGTTAGTAAGTTAATTGTTCTCCTGGTTTTGGCTGCAATAGAGTTAACTTCCTAGTAGCTGGCTTAGTGCCATGTTTTGGTTTAGGATGGGAATAATGTTGATAACATTATTATGAGCAGTGCTTACACTAAGTCAGAGACTTTCAGCTTCTCACACTGCTCTGCTAGTGAGCAGGCTGGAAGTGCAGAAGATGGGAGGGGGCACAGCCGAGGCAGCAACCCCAACTGACTAAAGGGATATTCCATACCAAAGAACATCATGCCGAACAAAACAACTTGGGGGGGAGGTGTGTGGGAACTGGTCAGAGCTGGGTGGCAGCCCACTGCCTGGGGACTAGCTGGGCATTGGTCCGTGGGTGATGAGCGACTGCATTGTACATCACTTGTTCTGTGTACTCTGTTGTTATTGTTATTTTTCCTTCCTTTTCTATCCTGTTAAACTATCTTTATCTAAACCTATGAGTTTTATCTTCCCCACTCCCTGCCCTGATTCTCTTCCCCCATTCCACTGCAGGGGAGTGAGCAGACAGCTTGTGTGGTGTTTAGCTGCCTGGTGGTTAAACCACAACAGTTCTCTTCACTGAATACTTGTGTAATAATCTTATGTTTGCATGTTTGGGTTGTGACCTTTATATATTGGGGATTGTGATTATTTTCTTTTGTTATATAAAGTGTAGGAGTGTTAAACCAGGCATAAAGCCTTATTTAAAGTTTCATATATGCTCTGTCTAGGACTCATTGAGTGACACTTGAAAACATGCTTGCATTGTAGCTCCAGAGATTACTTTTTGTAATAAACTTAAAATGCTTTTGCAATATATATCTAGGGTACTGCAGAAAGGAATTGTTCTGACTTCCTCTTGCCTGTGGCTGTTTCTTACTGATTTCCTTATGCTGGAGTTAGGGTTTTTTTCCCCGAGTTTTAAACTTTGCAGCTGATTCTGAATGCTGGTGTCAGTGTGAGAGAGGAGACAGGTGAAGAGCAGGTAGGTGGAGGGGAGTGTGAGCCAGGTCATCTTTCATCAGCAACCTATACATTGGTTAAAGGGACCATGTAACAGCCTCAGACCCAGACTCTTCTGGTTGTGTCTCTGTGCTCTTAGCTGTACCCAAGAACAACTGAGCTTGTTGGGGTATGTGGTATGTTGATTGTTTAGATTATTGAGTTTGTACCAGCAAACTAGTGTGGCAAAGCAGCATTGAAGGCCGAGTAAGTAGTAAGTGTGGTTGTCTACTCTGAGGCTGAACCTTGAGCCAATATGAATGTATCAATATATCTATATTATCTGGTCTTCATAATGATGAGAACATGCCTCACAGGTGAGAAAATGTGCAGTAAAGACTAGGATGTACAAATATCATAGCTTGTGGCTGAGGGAGGTATAAACTAACCCACGCATGTTGAAGGTGAACAGTGAAACAAAGATGTATCTCCGAATCAACAGGTATGGTGCCTTGTGTGAAGGAGTCATGTTTTTTCCTGATACTGGTCTTCTGTGTAGTACCTGTAATAAAAAAAAGACTTTAATAACGTGTGTGTATACACATGAACACGCACAGTAGCAGTTCACATTTCCACATGGTTGTGCCTGCTTGCTTCACTGTTTCACATGGAATAACTGAAGTACTGCAGACCTAGGGCTGGTCTGTGTCAGAAGGTGGTCTCACTGAAGCATGTTGCACACACATACAGAGCAGATACCCTGTTATCCTGCGAATGTCTTTAATTGCTGGACTTCCAGAGCTTCTCCTGAGGTGGACGTTTTGTTCAGTTGAAAACCTTTCTGGTATTTCTGAGCAGGGTTAGCTCTGCTTGGAAGAAGGTGCTGACAACTAATGTAACAGGCTTGGAAAATATGCTGTAATGCACCTAAAGGGGGAGCAAAGCTGAAGCTGCATGGATATTGTCACAGAATTGGCCTGGCCACCTTGTGAGCTGGTCCGAAGTCTCCTTAGCTTTGATAGGTGTAGAGGATAGATGTTATCCTAGGCATGTGCTTCTGTAATCTATGGGTATTCAACAAAAAAATGTCACTTGGTGGCTATGCTGTATAATGTGTGCCTGATGCTGTCTGCAGGGCTTGCAGATATACTTACAACGCAAGGGGAATCAGAGGAGCCACCCACAGAACTGAAATGTTTTCAGGAGATAAAGGCTATTAAACTGCTTGAAAAGACCATTTGGGTCTCTAGAGGGTGAAAAGCCAATTTTGACCTTATGGAAACTTTACTTGCTGATCTTACAAAGGAAGTGTTAGCACAAGAGAGAGATAAATCTATAATGGAGTTACTTTCTGCCTTACAAAATATGCCCAGTAGCAAGATCCACAAAAGTTGCATGCTCCTTGAAACGAAAATGAGAACTAGAGGGTAAAGCACGGTTTCTTCTCTTCCCCAGTGGCCACTCCCTTTGTGGAATCCAGCTCTTCACATCCACACTGTTTAGCATCCCCTTGCCTTGCAATGGGACTATCCCACAGTATGTGATGGTGATTTCATCTGTGATAAAGGGGGAGGGCAAATACTTTGCTGAATCGATTAGAACATTTACTATCCCCATTGGAGTGGTATAAATGTGCTACTCTAACTTCTTGTAGAAGTACAAACTATACCAGTATCAGGCATTCTTATTCTGGGATAATAACTGTAGTGACTATGAACTGGAAAGCTTTTTATGTGAAATGTTATTTTTCAGTAATTGAAATGCTTCCACCAGTGCAGACTGACTACCTGATTAAACACTGCTTATTTCTTATCTGAGGGGAAGTACTGGTGCAATATATTTGCTCTTATAAACTAGTATCTTTATTTAAACATACTGATGCTCTTCTGAAAGGATTATTTCTGACACCATTGCAGCCCTTTGTTTCATTCCTCTGACTCTCCTTATTGAAGAGAATTTTTCTGTGCATCTTTACTGGCGCAGGGGTTAGATGGATGTGACTAATAGGGTAAGGGAAGTGTTTGCTCATAAAATATCCTTGTTATTCAATAAATAGGCCAAAACAATGCTCACTTTTATATTAATTCCCTGACAGATGCAGCTGACCAGTGTAAATATTGTTCCATTTAGCATGTAAGAGATGAGAGGAACTTTATGAATTTGGTTTTTGTGTTCTCTCTGCTCTGGCTTTTCAACTGGAGTTGTTGACATAAGGGCAGAACTGAGGCATGTGCAGTGTCTCCAGTTGGTGACTCAGGGTATGTATGTGTGTACTGGTACTCTAACAAAGCTTCTAACCAAGGGAAAGACTCTGAAGAAGCGCATTATGTTTTTTTAACATGATGCAGTAAATGCCAACTGGGAGGTTATAAAAGTTGTCCTCAAATTTGGTAATTTGGTAACTTCATTCCCAGTTTAAAAGTGTGTCGTAGTCTCTGTAGAAGTTTCTATGTAAATTATGTCCAGGTAGAGCTGCCGAGAGGCTCCTGGGTAGGGAGATGAAGAATATACTACACCGCCTGGCTAGTTCAGAGTACAAAGTGGAGTGGCTTTTACATACCATGGCAAGAGCTTGACTGGTAAAGCAGATTCCTTAAACTTTACTTTCTTGCAGGTGCAGGAGTAAAGGGATCAGAGCTGTAATTAGAATCAATTTCTCTTCCTTGTAGCATGCTGTCTTGCAGCCGTAGCTTTGCAGCACAGGATTTATGCCTTTACAGTATCTGTTGCTACCACAGTGGGGATTAGGGAGCAGAGGCATGAGCACTCAGCTAGTCTTGTGAAGTTGTTTTAGTACTATCAGAGCAGAAAATGGGAAGAGCTGTCCTGTGTTCTCCTGCTGTGTTCCATCAGCATGTTAACAAAGTGGCAATGGGCTTCAGTCTTCTGTTTTTTTTCTTGCTTGTTTGATTCTTCTACTCAAAAAGGCATCAGGCCTGGGGTTTGTCCAGGTAGCTTCCACGGGGGGATAAATGCAGGGCTTTTTCAGCTTGTTTCGCTGTATTCTTTTTCCACTCACCCATCTCCTTTCCGTAGTTGGTTGTTTTTTTAATTCTTATTCCCCACAGCCTGTATACTGTTAGTTTTTATCTTGCAAACACAGTTGAAGGCATTTCCAAGAGGAATTATTGGGTTTGAAGGAATTAATTTTCACTAGTCCTCTTTTGTGTATGTGTGTAAGGTTCCATATATTGTTACACATTCAAGGCCATTAATTCAGAGGGCAAAGAGTCAGGCAAATGAGTCTGGGACACCACTGGGGTGCTTTTGTGAGGAAATTTCATACGGTACTCCAGAAAACTGTTACCATCAGTATGAACAGGACATACCTCATCTGTTGTAGGTAGAGCTGTAATTGTTTGTGTGTGTGACATTTACCTGTGCATTTGAGTCATGAAGTCCAGGAAAATATCATCGCTTCTTAGGTGAAGGGAGAATGAGGGAAAAATGCCGGTCAGCAGCCAAAGTCCTTCCTGACCTCTAATGGTAAGAAGCGACTGGACACACTGATCTAAAAATCTGTAAATGAGGTAAATTGTTTCTCTTTCCTCCCAGCCTCCTCTGTTTAAATCTACCCCCCACCCTTTCCACTGGGAGGCAGCGACAGTACATGTTGTGCAAATGTACTGGAGGTGAAAGGGCACACAAGCTGTTCTGTGCTGTCCTGTCTGCTCCCTTGTGCCAACCGTTTTGCAGTTAAGTACAGCAGCGAGGGCATGGTACATCAGGTACATTAGATGCAGAGGTGGAGTGATGCTTTGAGGACTGTAAAGAGGTATTTGTGTAGAGGGGCATAAGGGAGTGTCTTTAAATATTTAGAGTTTGAGACATTTCAGAAGGTTTAGGTAAATCGTTTTTTGTTCTGTCCTTAGGAATTCAGGCTATGCCTTTGTGTGCCTTTTAAAAGTGAGAGAAATGCAACACCGTAAAGGCAGAAAGGAGAACTGGGTGGTTAATGGAGGAGGGAGGGAGGATGTCAGGCTTGGCTTTGTCAATGAGAAGAAGATGAGAGTGGTTTTGAGTTTGCTTTCACTGAAAGCAGTACATGTGAATTTTTCTTAGCAAAACCTTTATGCTGTGTGTGTTGCTGCTTTGTAAATGCTGGCAAGTAACACTTAGGCTGTACAGAGTGCTGATCTATAGCTGTTTTTTTCCTAGTAAAGGACATGTCCAATGCTATCTGTATTTGAAGGCATAGGATAGAATTTTGAAAAGCTGTGCACAGCAGCTGTCACAAATTACTGTAATATCCTGCTGTTTAGGATAACTGATGAGTGTGTCAGTTCCTTGGATATGTTGAGCCAGATCATCAGTCAGTATAAGCTGGCCTTGCTTCATGGATCTGGATAGAGTGTCATGCATTTCACCCCACCTGAGACCCTGTGTCCTAGGCAAGCATGGCAGGGCTGTGAAGGGCTGAGGGGAAACCTGAGGACCCTGGTAGCTTTGTTAATGTATTGAACTGGAACAGATACGTTTTTAGGGTAATCTGCTCTTTCTTTGCTGGGAAGGAGTTTCCAAATTGTTTGAGTCCCATCCTCCTCTCTTTCCACACTCTTGCTCCTCAGTGGTTGGATTTCCTTCCAGGTGGAGGGGTGCAGGGTGGACACAGCTATGTATATGTTTGTGTGGTTAAGAAATATCACCAGTTCCTTGTATTAGGAGCTGTCATATAGCTGTAGGTTTCTTAAAAATATTTGCGGAGAAGTGGAAGTGAAGTGGAAGAGGGAATTGTTGATACGAGTAATCTACATTGAGAGATTAAGGTGTAGAAAGGAGATAGTGTGGAACTGCTGGCTGCATTTGCATTGACAGGAGATGAAATTGTGTACCTGGCTTACTATTTGGAATATTATGGTGTTGGCATATGGAAAGCACAGACCACGTACAAGAAACCTATTTCTCAGTTTAGGTGGTGTTTCTTAAGCCTCTGTCGTGCTCTGTAGAACATGAGCAAATTTTATCAGCTTATACTTCACAGTCTGCCCATAATGAGGAATTATTTTCTTCCAGCCAGTTCCAGACTTTGCTTGACTTCCTGTGGCTGACTTTCGGCTCTTGTTCCCATCTAGCTGTGAGATATCATCCCTCTGTCTTATTCTCCCATGGACTACCTAATCTTAAAGCAGACCAGAAGCAAGAGGATGTTATCTTCACAGCAGGAGTTTACTTATACCCTAAGTGTTTTGAAGTTTTGATATAGCTGCAGCATATTTCTTAAGTATAGTCTTACTGTAGGTAGCAACAGCAGCAGTTCGCGTAGTAGAAAATTAAATACGTGCTTCGGTTGGCCACCTGCTCAGGGCAGGGACCAGCTAACTCATAGACTTCAGACAACCCTGGTGTGTCAGTGATGCTTACAGCACTGTATGAGCAGGCATTACTGTAAGTGGCCTGCTTGCTTTTGGGTTCTGGATTGGGGGTGTTTTGTCTTTATTAGAGTAGTGCATGCTAGTTGTAATAGATAGGCATCTGCCAAGCTTTGTGTTTGCAAGAGGGTAGAGCACTAGCTGTACAAAGTGAATAACAGCGTGCATATGAAGTGTATGCTAGACAGTGGTTTAGACTGTGCCAGGCTGAAGATGAGACAGCAGAGCAAAGGCAGATGGCAGAAACTGCTGGGGAGAGGTAAAGATAGACATTACGGTTGTTATTGACTTGGGTCCCTAGTGTGGTTCTAACAAGAAATACGCTGTTTAGCCATAATGCTGTTAGAGTACTAGTGGCCAGTGAACAGCCGTTTTCCCTGCAAGTTTCGTCTCCACATGTAGCATTTCAACTACTTGACCAACTCTTGTGTGATAGCAGAAAACCACAAGACAGAAGGACAATCAAAGTGAAATGGTTTAAATTCAGATTTTCCTGGAGATGGATGATTTTTATCTTCTATACATTTTTAAAGCTGGAAGATGGACTTTGTATTTTGTTGTAGACTTCTGTGGAACTTTGCTTTTTTTTTATTTTTATTTTTTTTTTCATGATTTTATGTATACATGTGTCCTTTTCTTGTTTCTCCCCATTTTTTAAAATGTAAGCAGGTAATCAGTTGTATGCTGTACTACTCAGTTTGCCCCAAGCAACACGAGAAATTTCCTGAGCTAAATGTAGCAAATAGGTATTGAGGGATGATTTCTGCTGTCAAAGGGCAGATTTTGGTCTCAAGACGTATCAGTTAGTCGGCATGTTTTTTGTATTGTGTGTGAGAGCTGAGGAGCAGAGAAGTGAAGGCTCAAGTCCTATTAATAACTTCTTTGCCCGTAGAAGAGGAATCGGGAGAGGAGGTAATAAACTGCATCTGCTGTTGAGTTGCTTTAACCAATATGGTGTGATGTGGCTTTACTGTAACTGACTTGGCATAAAACTTCCAAAAACTTCTAAATAATTTAAAGGTGTTGATTATGAAGCCATTTGGTGTCTCTCAGCTGATTGTAAAATACTAAAAAATATTTGCAGTGGTTTAAGCCAACCTTCATTTCTACACAGTCAAGTGCAGAAGGCTGTATCGATTCTTCATGAGATGCATTGTGTTATCCTGAGGCCTCGTGGTGCTAGGTGGTCCCATTAAATAGGCTTCTAAAATCTTTCGCTGGAGGGAAGGTGTTTGAAGTACCAGCAATGTGTACAGTTGTTTAGTAGCTTTGGTATGGATACATAGTATCTAGGTACTGGTTTAGATACTTTCTAAACTTTGCAAATAAGTGTGAGTTGGAAACTGTTATTGATTCTGTCTGGAAGGTGATAATTTGACTCCTGTTTAGACCACAAATGCATTTTCAATGTGTTCTGTGCAGTTATCCTGTAATGGGCCTCTCGCCTCATCACTGGGGCTGTATGCTTGAGAGAGTTACCCAGAGCACCCAAAGTTTTGCAGAGCTTAAGATTAGGGCAGCAGGTTGTGAAGTCCTGGGGATGCGCTGTGGCAAAAATGGGGAGATGTGTTGTGGTTTAAGCCCAGAACCACGCAGTCTGCTCACTCACTCCTCCCCTTCCTCCCTCAGCTCCTGGAGGGATGGGGAGGAGAATCGAAAGAATACAACTCCCACAGGTTGAGATAAGAAC
>WYDI02036147.1:0-14351 GCA_009867235.2 Psittacus erithacus | reverse complement strand
AGGGGGGGGAGGGGAGGGAGGGGGGGGAGGGGAGAGAGGGGAGGGGGAGGGGGGGGGGGGGGAGGGGGGGGGGGGGGGGGGGGGGGGGGGGGGGGGAAAGGGGGGGGAGGGGAAGGGAAGGGAAGGGAAGGGAATTTCAAAGCATCAGATATTTTTTTATTAATCAACATTAATATAAGATGCAGACCGCTTTTGTTGTCAGCCATAATACATGGCACAATAAGAGGCAGGTTTTGACATTTATCGCATGCTTGGCCAGAAGAATAAAGAAAGGCATTCTTTTGTATACCTGGGATGTTAAAAAATATACCTCTGAATCCACACTGGTAACTGCTGCAAGGAGAAGTTACCTTATGAAGAATATTGGAGGCCTTTTTCATATTATCTTACAACTAGTCTGCTGGTCACACAAAGAATTGAATGAAGAAACACAAAAAATAATAAGTAGCAGTAATAAAATGTAGCCACAGAGAAAATAAAATAAAAAATTTGACACGAGAGTATTGATAAGAAAACACCACTGTTCATTGGTGCTACCTGTAGTTACACCCACAGAGCTAAGTTTCCTTTTTTTTTCAGAGAACTCAGATTATGTGGCAAATTCACATTTCCTACCTGGGATTGTGGTACATGCAATATTATGCTTGCGACTGTGATTTAAAGGAGACATATAAGCAGCAAATGAACTCAGGGATGCTTAGTTCCTGGTGCAAGTTGTCAACATGATCCCCTGTGTCCTGATTGAAAGGTTGCTGATGGCAGCAAATGACAAATGCTATTGCATTTCATCCCTGGTGTATGAAGGTCACTGCAGGGAAAGATACTGTCGCATGTTCAAGCCTTAAGACCTATTTTCCTCAGTACAGTTTCACTTACAAAATAGATAAAATGAAGTTATAAAATGAGTGTTATGAAAAGCATATTTTTTAATTGATTTAATATTTTTTATGCAGACTTATATATTAAAGCTTAATACATTTAGCTCAGTAATAGCTCATATTATTATACTTCATTGCGTATACTAATATGTGTATTTATGCAAAATGAACAAGCAGCTTTTGCATGACAATCAAATAAGAGTATGTATGAATAAGGAGCTATTATTATTACTTGTAGAAAAATAGATTATGGCCTAGTGGTAGGGGAGCTCAGAGTGTTTAATTTTTTTATTATAAGTTCAATGGTCATTTATTAGACTAATCTGGATGGTTTTCTCAGGCTTTTTTGAATTTCCTTTCAATTTCTCTTTGAGTAGGAAAATACACCTATCCTGGAATCTCATCTTTTAACTTTAGTATCAGCAGGATTACTGGCTGAAATTTCAACCATCTCTTGTTTGCAAAATATCCCCAAAATAGTTACTAAACAAAATTTATAAGAAGAAATTCATACTTGTTTTATGTATGGCTGTTATAAAAATGGTGATGTGCATTTGAAGAAATCTGTCAGATTTCATATTTGTACCTGTTTTTCACAGTCAATAGTAGAGTAGCTATATATTTTTTATTTTTCCTTCTTAGAATCAGATCTGATCAGTATAAGTTGAGCCTGAGAAACCTCTATCAGAAACATTTCTGTGGTCTTTGTTACACATTAGAATCATAAAATGGTTTGGGTTGTGAGGACCTTAAAGATCATCTAATTCCAATCACCTTGCCACAAGCATCACCTTCCAGTAGATCAGGTTGCTCAAAGCCCATTTAACCTAACCTTAAACACTTCCTGGGGGAGTAGAGCAGTCACAACTTCTCTGGGCAGCCTGTGCCAGTGCCTCACCACCCTCACAGAAAGAATTCCTTCCTAATATCTAATCTAAATCTACCCACTTTCAGATAAAAATTCATTCCCCTTTTCCCTATCCCTATATGCCCTTGTAAAAAGTCCTTCTCCAGATTTCTTATAGGACCCTTTAGGTACTGGAAGGCTGCTATAAGGTCTTTCCAGAGCCTTCTCTTCTCCAGGCTGAACAAGCCCAACTCTTTCAGCCTGTCTTCATATGAGAGGTGCTCTAGCCCTGTGATCATGTCTGTGGCCCTCCTTTGGACTCATTCCAGCAGGTCCACGTCCTTCTTATGCTGGGGCCCCAGAGCTGAACACAGCACTTCAGGGGGGTGTCACAAGAATGAGTAGAGGTGAAAAATTAACTCCCTAGTTTTCCAAAAATACCTGATTAGCCACTTTGAATATGAAGAAAAAAAACACAACACAACCAAAACCAAAGCCAAACCACCACAGAAAAGCACCAGAAATACAGCTAAACTAACATAAATATAATAAATATAATATGCATAATATTTTCAAGGCAATTTAGACAAAACTTAGCAGATAAGGTTTGTGTCCCAGAATTACTCTAGTGATCCTAACAGTCAAACTGCTTACTAATCCACTGTTGAAAGATATATCATGAGCTGACAGGTATATAATGAACTTCTTTGTGATATCATAGAATCATAGAATCCGAGAATAGTTAGGGTTGGAAGGACCTTAAAATCATCTAGTTCCAACCCCCCTGCCATGGGCAGGGATGCCTCACACTAAACAATGTCATCCAAGGCTTTGTCCAACCTGGCCTTGAAGACCTCCAGGGATGGAGCATTCATAACTTCCCTGGGCAACCCATTCCAGTGCCTCACCAGCCTTACAGTAAAGAACTTCTTCCTTACATCCTACCTAAACTTCCTCTGTTTAAGTTTTAACCCGTTAGGCCTTGTCCTGTCACTACAGTCGCTAATGAAGAGTCCCTCCCTAGCATCCTGATAGGGCTCCTTCAGATACTGGAAGGCTGCTATGAGGCCTCCATGCAGCCTTCTCTTCTTCAGGCTGAACAGCCTCAACTTTCTCAGCCTGTCTTTATATGGGAGGTGCTCCAGTCCCCTGATCATCCTTGTGGCCCTCCTCTGGACTTGTTCCAACAGTTCCATGTCCTTTAATTTTTTTATTTATTTTTTTTTATTTTATTATACCATATTATCTCTTTGATAAATTCCTGTGTTACATTAAGACCCAGGATACACATCAATATCATGATTTAATAAGAATGAAGTATGTTTTTCAGTTGTCCAGAAACAAATGCGTCGGTGAGTATTGTTTCATTTTACATTAATTCAGGATAAAATATCATATATCACATAAGAAGCAATTATAACATGCAGCAGTTGAGAAGAAAGCCATATATGGCACACATATTAATAGCTGGAAAAATATTTCACACCAATTTCCTTTAAATTCTTTTTCTTTCTTTCAAATATTGTACCAAGACCAGTATTGTTTGGTATCAAGATCAGAAACTAAATAGATCAGGAAGTAAAATAGGTTGGTTGTATAACTCTAAGTGAAATAATGTTATCAAAGTAATTACATCAAGTAGTTATTTGGAAGATACTGAGTCTATTGTGCAGCTTTAGAAATTTGAAAAAATATTGGCAATAGAGCCACATCAGTCAGCTCATGACAGATTAAGACTTTGTCAAATCAGCTTTTATGGGCTTGCCTTAAAAGTCTAAACTTCATTACTCTTTGATAAATTTTAGGCTTTGGCCTGGGTAGACTAGATTATACAGAATAAGACTAGGCTGGATTTTCTGACTTCTGTGTTTCCTCAAATGCAAAAACATATAACAGATACAAAAGAATATTTACACAGATCTGTTAAACTAAGAAAAATATAATGGAAATACAGAAGACTATAAAAATATGAACCGAGCTTATATGGCAACTGCATTGCCGGATACTTCAGAAGATAGATACAGTGGAATGGTAATTATCTTTGGTTTTCCAACTCAGAACCATAACCTCTTCCAATCTATCATGCTTTCTTAATAGAGAGCTGAATAAAGGAATGGAGGAATGGATGGGTGGGAGGTGGAGGAGGGCTATAGACATTGAGAAGAACATTTTGCTTGAACCTCATCAAGAACCTCTATAATTTCATGCCTTGTCTAAATAAACAGGGTAAGCTAAAGTATACAAGACATGCAATGAACCTATGGTGTCTGTTGCAGTGCCAAATCAACTACAGTTTACAGAGTTTGAATGCTGAGGTTGATAAACAATATTTTGACCAAACAGATAAATATAGATAATTACTGAATATGAATAAATAAGCAAAAACAAATGTATAGTGAAAATGTTCTAGTCTGTTTTCTATAGGGATCCACCAAGATGCTTAGAACAGATAATGCACTTCTATTCAGGATTTCAACTGGCTCCAGCAATGTGTTTAAATGAGTTTGAACTATAGTTATCAAGTTTCAAATTAAAACTCAACATAGTGGTTCCAAGGCTACTTCCTTATTTTGATAGAAAGATCCATGTTATATGTGATCAGAAAGCAACTAAAAAAGTCAGTATATTATAAACAAAATTACATTTAAGATACTTTGCAGTACCCGGTAGTAAAGACACGACCTACTAGTATCTTCAGATGGAGTACTGTCAGATCCTCCTATCACCTTGTTTCAAAAAAGACAACACAACTCATGAGGAGAGAAGCCAATACAGATCCAAAAAGGGTTGGAGATCAAATTATTAAAATGATTAATGGCCTAGGAAGTTGAACTGTGCAGATCTTCTTTCTTCTATTAGAAAGAAAAAAACAGAGACATCAGTGAAATAAAATAATAATAATTAAAAAAAAACCAACCAACCAACCAAACAAACAAAAAAAAAACCAAACCAAAACAGCCCTTAACAATTTAGAAATTAACAGGTAGATTCAGGGACAGAATGTACTCCTGAAGTAAATAATAGCAGATTTAAAAAAAAGTTACTGAAAATCTTTGTGGCCAGTAACAGGGTTCACAGGTAAATGACTTAGCTTTAAGTAAATGTTTATATATTTCATAATGGGAATTTATCCTTGTCCAGGTTTAAAAGGAAACTTCTGATATAGAAGCCACCTGAGTCCTTTTTGTTGTCATCTGAAGCAGTTGGCACTTTTCACTATGGGAGTCTGAACACCCGAAAAACTTTTGGCAGGTCTGTTTAAGTCTGACAATTTCTTTGTATTACTGTGAGTGTTTTCAAGAACCCACAGCTCAGTTATCACAAGAGGGCACTATAGGAATGCCTGCTAAAGAGTACTCAAACATGCCCAAATTTGTGAAGCATGTTGGTTACTCTCTCCTTTTTTCTTTTTTCTTTTTCCTCCCTTTTTTTCTTCCTTTTTCTCATTTTCTCCTTTCATAAAAGTGAAATAAACAGTAAAAATGCTCAGGGAATTACCAAGATCTCACAGCTTGTTAATGAAATCTAATATTCCTCTGGTAAAGATGTTCAAGAACTGTGTTGTCAAATCATTAGTAAGTTACCATTCTTTAAAGGGCCAATTCTTTGTTCTAAAACCTTTCTTCCACTCCTGTCTTGACTATACCATCTTTTTCATGACGAAGTGTTCTTTTTTATGTGTTTAATAGTACAATCAATAGCTCACCTGAAGTGCCTCTATATCAATACGTGTAGCATAAGGTACAAGCTGGAGGAGCTGAAAGCTACTGTGCAGCTAGAAATCTTCAGTCTAATTGCTGCTGCTGAAAAGTGGTGGGATGACTCACTCAACTGGAATGCTGCAATTGATGAAATAAACTGCTCAGTATGGACAGGCAGGAAGGAGGAGTAGAGGGTGAGGTTTGTCCCCTCTGTAAAAGAATGTATTAACTGCACAGAGCTGTCTTTGAAAAACAGTGATGAACAGGTTGAGTTCTTATAAGAAAAACTTAGCAGTCAAGCCAACAAAGGAAAAGTCATGCTTTGTGTTTACTACAGGCAGCCCAACCTAAGGAGTCATTGATGGTGTTCTCTACTCCAACTACAGGTAGCATTACACTCACAGTCTCATTCTGCTGGGAGACTTCAGTCACCTTGACATGTGCTGGAAAAGCAGAACAGGAAGCTGTAAGCAGTCCAGAAGACTCTTGGAGTGCATTGAGGGTCATTTCTTAATCCAGGTGATAGGCTGCCCAGCAAGAGGAGATGTGATATTAGGCCTGTTGCTTACCACCATGGATGAACTAAGTGAAGGTGTAAAGACTGGTGGCAGCCTGGGAAGCAGGGATCATGCCTTGGTGGAATTCACAGTCCTGAGGAATATGGGCTAGCTGAGGAGTTGGGACAAGACACTGAATTTTAGGAGAACAAACTGTCAGTTATTTAAGGAGTTAGTGGATGGGGCCCCCTGGGAAACTGCCCTCAGGAACAAAGGAGCTGAACAGAGCTGACAGCTTTTTAAGTATGTTTTTCTTAGAGAGCAGAAGATCTTGATTTCCAGGTGTAAGAAATCAGACAAGGATGGCAGGAAAGCAGCATGGCACAGTAAGGACCTCCTGATCAAACTAAAGCATAAGAAGGAAATGCACAGGCAGTGGAACCAGAAATGTATGTCCTGGGAAGAATACAGAGATGCTGCCCAGATCTGCAAGGATGGAATTGGGAAAGCTAAGGCACTGTTGAGGCTGAATTTGACAAAGGATGCAAGGAATAAGATGGACTATTATAGGTATTTGGGAAGAAAATGTATGCAGCCTGAGAGGAGAACTAGCGACAACTAGCATGGGAAAGGCAGAGATACTCAACCAATTGTTTGCATCTTTTTTCAGTGGTAATCTTTCTTCTCACACCTCTCAAGACCCTGAACCTCAGGGCAGGAACTGGGGAACAAAGTCCCTCCCATCATAGGAGGCCATCAGGTTCAAGACCACCTGTGGAACCTGAACATATACAAGTCCATGGAACACAAGATACATCTCAGGGTCCTGAAGGAATTGGCTGATGTAGTTGCCAAGTTGCCACTCTCATATTTTGAAAAATCAGATGAGGGCAATTTTCCTGGGTTCAGCAGTAGCAGTCATTTTTCTCCTTCTTAGTAGCTGGTGCAGTGCTGTGTTTTTGACTTTCAGCCTGGGAACAGCTCTGATAGCACCGATGTTTTTAGTTGCTGCTCGGTAATGTTTACTCTGACCAAGGACTTTCTGAGTCTCATGCTCTGCCAAGGAGGAGGAGAAGCTGGGAGGAAGCAGAGACAGGACAACTCACCCAAACTAACCAAAGAGGTATTCCATACCACAGCACGTCATACCTGGGATGTAACGGGCAGTGATTCGGAAGAGTTAGATTCTGCTGGGGTGGGGCTGGGTATTGGTCGGTGGTGAGCCGCTGTATTCTCTTCTCTTGTTATTTCCTTTATCATTATTATTATTGGTGGTAGCAGCAGTGGTCTGTGTTATACCTTAGTTACTGGACTGTTCTGATCTCAACCTGTGGGAGTTGTATTCTTTTGATTCTCCTCCCCATTCCTCTGGAAGCAGAGGGAGAAAGCGGGGGTGGGGGTGGGGTTGTGAGTGAGTGGGCTGCATGGCAGGCCTTAAACCACGACAGCCATGAAGATGATAAGGGGGCTGAAGCACCTCTTCTATGAAGGAAGACTGAGAGAGTTGAGGTAGTTCATCCTGGAGAACAGAAGGCTCCAGAGACACCTTGTTGCACCCTTTCAATATGTAAAGGGGACTTACAAGAAAGGTAGAGAATTTTCCAAGGCATGTCATGACAGGACAAGGGGCAATGGTTTGAAACTGAAAGAGGATAGATTTAGCCTGGACATAAGGAAGAAATATTTTTTCTGATGATGGTGGTGAGACACTGGAATAGGCTGCCTAAAGAAGTTCTAAATGCCCCACCACTGCAAATGTTTAAGGTTGGATTGGATGGACCTTTGAGCAATCTGATCTAGTGAAAGATGTTCCTGCTGAGGCAGGAGGGGTTGGATAATATGGACTTCAAAGGTGCCTTCCAATTCAAAACATTCTGTGATTCTATCAATAACAGTATCTCTAAAGCTTTATATTTTGGTTATTAACATGTGTGATGAGTGGGAGCTGGAGTTCACGTCTCAGCAGTATCACGTTCCTGGGACAAACATAAGAAAAAAGTTTCTATTTTATCACACTGCTAGAAAACAATTTTCTTTTTCTACTTCTAGTTGCAGCTAAATCACAAGTTTTATCAGATGTTTCTAATCCAAGAGTGGAGATCAGAGAAGGAGAGGAGAAAAATTCACTTTGGCTTTTAAAAGGAAACAGGGAACTATAGAACTGGCACCACAAATTATGATAATTGGAGGATTGGTCAGAAGGTGAGTGAACTCCACTCCTCAACTGGACAGGGAAGAGAAAATAAGGAAAGGTAAGGACAGGGAGAGATCACTCACCAGTTACCATTGTGGGTAAGAGAGACTCGACTTGGGGAAAATTAATTTAATTTACTACCAATCAAATCAGAATAGGATAATGAAAAATAAAACCTTCCCCCTATCCCTCCCTTCTCAGGCTTCACTACCAATTTTCTCTACCTGCTCCCCACCGTTCCTGAGCCCTTTAAAAACTAGGTTTTTTTTCTGGGTTTATTTTGCCTTTATGTCACCTTGCCTTTAGGGTGCCTTAACTGAATGGAATCTGCATAAGTAAGGGCAGTTAAGGGAAACCAAGATTTCATAACTAGTTAACATCACTCCCTTAGAAAATGATGTAAAACAGATCTGTGTGTCTCTTTGATACCATAAAAAAATTGCAAGGGACTATTGCAAGGTTAAGCATATCAATCCATTATTTTAAGACAACTTCTTCATTGTTTTATAAATGAGATAATTGAAGATAGCACAGTTCTTGTAAGCTTCTTGAGAATAGTAAAATAAAAACTAGAATTTAAGAAACTACTGGAAATTCACATCATAAAAATAATATTTTCAATGCAAGAAAACAGCAAGCCTCTTATTTCAAGATAGATAGAAAAAAAATCAAGTTCCCCAGTAGTACATATTCATGAACTATCTTTTGTTTTTCTGTCAGCTGCAGCAGATGCATAATATATATTGTCTATGCACATATAATTTTGTCAGATCAGTGATTAAAAAATGGCTTGTATTGTAGTAAAATTCATCACATTTCAAATGTGTATTTGTCTTCCAACTATGGAGAGCCGTATTATAAATCCTTTGATGAAATGGTAGCTTCAGCAAGTTTTGTTTCCTACATAGGGCCTTTGTAAAAGGTCTTCCTCTGTCAAACTTTGTTTGCTGTGTTGGGATTTTGGAATATGCATTCCTCCCAAGTCACAGGCATTTTTGCAAGTGGGTGTATGCAATAATTAAAAAGTTTGCATTATTACTGGGCAAATCTTGATCAGCTGTAATGGATAAAACTCTGGTTTTGCAAATATGTGACTTATTTACCAAAATGGAATTGACATAAAATCAGAGCACTACCCTTTCAATGTTTAACATATGTTTACACACAGATGTTTGATACCCTGGGAGTTTGAATTGGTTTCCTCCTTTTTGATCCATTTAAGAGGACTTTCCACTGAAGCAATAACTTAATAGTAGACTGGTGGTAGCTATAGTATCTTTCTACCTGTCTGGATTCTGGTATTGATCTACTGTTTCAGCCACTGAGGTCTTTTCATTTATGGTTCAGCTCTTAACAGTTATCTAACAGCACTCTGTCATGGAAATTCATTCTTCCTTGGTAAGAACTTTACTTTCACAAACATGGTATCTTTTCAGAAGTTAGATCTTGAAAAAACCCAGCATAAAGTCTGACAGATTCCTGTAAAATATACTTGATAATCTTGTACACTTAAAGCCAGCTGCTTTTTTCCACTGTCATGGAAAGAAATGTTCCTGAAATGTGTAAAATGTGTTGCAGGTGAGAGCATGCAGGTAGAAATTTCCTCTTAAGTACTAACAGAAATACTTGAATGAAGAAAGACAGAGGAAACAGACTGTTAGAGAAAACCATGGCAGAAAATTCTGGTCATTATGTTGAATATCCTATTCAACATAATATTTGTTCATACAATGAAAATAGTCCACACATGTATTTTCAGTAAATTTTTCAAAAGATAAGACATGAAGAAATGTTTAATACTACACACAAATCACAAAGGGTAAATGAAAGGTAAACAAAATATACCATAGAATCATAGAATAGTTAGGGTTGGAAAGGACCTTAAGATCATCTAGTTCCAACACCCCTGCCATGGGCAGGGACACCTCACACTAAATCATGTTACCCAAGGCTCCATCCAACCTGGCCTTGAACACTGCCAGGGATGGAGCATTTACCACTTCTTTGGGCAGCCTATTCCAGTGCCTCACCACCCTCACAGTAAAGAACTTCTCCCTTATATCTAACCCGAACTTCACCTGTATTAGTTTAAACCCATTATTCCTTGTCTTCTCACTACAGTCCCTGATGAAGAGTCCCTTTCCAGCATCCCTATAGGCCCCCTTCAGATACTGGAAGGCTGCTATGAGGTTGCCACACAGCTTCTCTTCTCCAGGCTGAACGGCCCCAGCTTTCTCAGCCTCTCTTCATACGGGAGGTGCTTCAGAGAGATCCTCTAAACATGCTGCTGCATGTTTAAAATAAGTAAAATAAATATTTTATTTACCTAACTATTGTAATATTTGAAGTACTACTACACCTTCCAGAAATAAAACAATTTAGTAACCCCAGAAAATGTTGAAACTGGAAGTTGAGTAACAAAGGCAATGATCTTACCTATTGTTTTTATGCATTTTAATGTAAGTGCAGGAAAAAATATGCAAGGAATATTAACCAGAACTGAATTCCAAACCTCTGGATTTCCTGCTCTGGTAATAAAGGAGAAAAAACCCAAGAACTTAAGTTTTATAAAGCTTATGGGTAATAACTTTACAGTGAATGTATTAGAATATATACATACATAGAATTGTTGAAAATAATCTAATGACCTTGAAAACATCATTGAAGTTTGGAATAATCAGGGCATATAATATTACTTACTTGAAGAAACTGTAAGGCTCCCTTGGCAAGGTTATTAGCAATCTTGAAGGCAGTGTGAAGCCTGCCAATACTGGCACAACACTGCAGTAATAAATAGCATGGAAAACTTGTGTAAATCAACCAGCTGGCACAGAGCTTTTCTTCCTGCAAGAAAGTTGGACATTTTTTTCCTCTTCTGAAAAAGAAGTAATTCTCTGCTGTATTTTATTGTAACAAATATTTGAGGTTGGATAGGGGTACAA
Source organism: Psittacus erithacus (assembly GCA_009867235.2). Classification (NCBI taxonomy): domain Eukaryota; kingdom Metazoa; phylum Chordata; class Aves; order Psittaciformes; family Psittacidae; genus Psittacus; species Psittacus erithacus. The sequence goes on along the minus strand of WYDI02036147.1, from coordinate 3,292 downwards.
TTTATTACAGAGATTATAATGTTTCTCAACATAACCTGCTACACCTTGTTTTTAAAGTAGCTTCCAACTTTCCAACTTTCCTAAACTTTAACAATCTGGGCTTTATTTTTCTGTCAGATATTTTAGTAAAGACTACTATTACTGTCTAAGGTTTATTTCAGAAAAGTCAGTGCCCACCCTCCAAACTCCCAACCCCAAATCTTGAAACCATTTGAAACAACCTTATAACTGTGAGTAGAGCCTTAATATGCTGATTTTTCAGAGCTTTGTTGCTTAATTCTTCAAAGAAAGATTTTCTGTGCATTGGCCATACTCTAAGAATATTCTCCTTGCAATTACTGATCTTTTGTGCTGAAGCAGCGTTAGCCGGAGGTCCAAACCTGGCTTGTAGGAAAAATTCTGTGTGACTTCTCTGCTCTGTGCTCCCTGTTCTGTTTTTTTCACACTTCCCATTAAAGAAAGAATCAAGAGTCAGAATAGAAGTTTTATCCTGAATATGTCACCAAAGTATGTATGACACAAAAGGGCATTAGAAGGAGATATTGGTCTGAGTGAGGGAAGACAGGTAAAAATGGGGAACTGGAACCTGGACTCAGCTTTGATGGCTTAGGTTGGTTGGGAAAATAAACTAGTTTGGCCAAAGGAGACTTTGATAGAGCTGGCAAGGCAAAAGAACTATAATGTGGTGAGGTGTGGATGGCATGCTTACAGCATTGTAAAGTGCTGCCAGCAAAATGGTCTCAAGTAGGGTAATTTTTTTTTGGTCTTAATTCCTTGCAAATGGACATGAACTTCTGATTCTTGATTCAGACATTGAGAAAAAGAATAACAAACAATTAATTAAATAAATATGTAACTTCTGTTCTCCTTCCTCTATAGCCTTTATTTTCCGTATGTTTATTGTTACACTCTACGTCAAAATTCTTCCACTATTTAGCCACTGAAAATTCTGTGTGTGTTCTGCACCTCCTTTTCCAGCTTGAGGAAATCTCTGTATCAATCGTATTTTTCTTGAGCATGTTATAAAGAGTATCTGCTTGTTACTAGCCTAGCACACAAGTGCAGTGAAGTGTCTGTTCAAACGTAAATGTGCAAAGTTTTTTCCTTAGCCTTACAGATGAATGAGGCACACTGCCCCTGGAATATTCCTAAAGCAAACAGGAGGGCCCTTCACAGTATGACTCCTTATTGTGAGCCAGACATAGGGAATAACATCTACCCAGGCTGCTGAGAGAGATTCAGGTGTCATGAAGATATTTCAGGCTGGATATGTCTCACTCAGTTGGGATTTTATTTCTTTTCATCATTTCTCAAGACCAGCAACAACAGAAGAAGGGGAAAAAAAAAAGGGAACTGGAGACATTTGTCCATATATGGTACTCTTTTTTGTTTTCACTTGAGTATATTCCACATTATTAAAAAAAAAAAAACAAAACAGCTAAGGCGTGGCCTGTTCCTTGTGTTGTTCTGAGCCTTCAGGAAAAGTTCTCATTCAGATACTAATTCTGTGTTTTTAGTCTCAGAGCAAAGATACATTCTACTGTAACTAAAGCAGACAAAAGACCTAGCCAAACAAGAACCAACAGATGGTATGTGTGTTACTACAATCTTTAGGAGTTACTTTGATGTAGCGCTCTTTATTATATGCTCTGCTGCAATATCACATAGGAACAGCTCCTTATTTTTAAATTTAAAAAGTTTTCAAAAGTGTTTTGTATAACATGTTGAAGTGGCACGTAAGTTTTTGTCTGCATTTTTCATATGATCTTTATCTATTTTGAGTATTGATCAAGGAACCACCATTCACATCAATGACTGAATGCACAGAGCAAGCCAAGAATCTCGATAAAAGTATTACTGTCTCCAGACCACACAGACATATGCTGACATTTATTTTCAGGTGCTTCCAGAGTACAGGATCTTAGCTGATTAAGTTCAGAAATAAAGACATAGTAGATTTTGGGGGGTTTTAATTAAAAAAGAGGTTATTGCTGCATTTAGCTACTCTGTGATTAATAACACATCAAAACAAATGCAATCAAAGTTTTTCAGAGACATATTACATCTTTTATGTTAGCAAACAGTAACTGAGAGCGTAGAAGATTCACTTCTGGGCTTGTATATGTCTTGCCATTGCCAATACTTGTTTCTGACAACACCCACTTCTCATGCAAAGCTTTTGCTCTGAGAAAATCTTAGTTTTCTAATACTGTAATGTAATTCTATTTGTCATTCTTGTCCTAATAGTTAAATGCTACTCTGGAGAAAATAATATAGTAATTAGAAGTGATTTGTTTAGAAAGTCTGCTCTGGGTCTAGTCCTTTAGAGCAGTAGTCCTCAACTTATGTATTGGAGGATTATGCTTTTTGCTTCCTATAGTAGTATATGTTCTCTCTTTTTTGCTTCTTCACCACAGATAGGTACATCCAGATTCATCTGTGTATACACGTTCCTAGACATATATATGCAGGCACAATCACTTTTCTGGTCTGCTGCAAGTTCTCACCTGCTATTTCCCAGTACCCCACTGAGTGTGACTAAATGTCACCACAGAAAAAGCGCTATTATATCTCAGGAGTCAGCTTGTTTTGTCTAGTCTACACAGTGTAATGCAGGTACTTTCTGCACTGTCTCAAACTTAAATAACCCTAGTCCTGTCCTCTTTCCAAAGTCCTCACATTCTAGAGGTTACTGTGAACCTCTCCCTTCCCTTTTGCTTAAGAATGTCTCCTCTAGTAGTAAATGTATTGTGTAGAATATTTTAAAATACCTTATTCTGAACAGGAACTAGATATTGTGGTGGCTGACCTTAATAAAGCTGAAGATTCTGATTTCAGGAATGAATTACAAGCAGCAACATGCTCTGAGTAGAGCTGCTCAATCCTTAAGAGCTGACAATAAACTAGGATAAAACCAGGTATAGTTGTATTTTGTTACAAGACAAAAATTGCAGTAGATAATTTACTCATTGAAGATATTTAAAATAATTATCCTGAAATTCTAGACATGACTGAATAAAATACGACTTATTTTAAAACTAACAGAATACTTCAGTCACGGAATAGAAAAACTAAAAAGTTAAATTTCTACATCCAAGGTCTTACAGGTCATTTTTTGTTATCATATGAATTAGATGTGAAATAAGATTATTATACCCTATAATACCAGGTGTTCCCAGGTTTAGCTTTTATATTTCGCTTTCAGATACAACTAGTAGAATCACAGAATCATAGAATCATAGAATAGTTAGGGTTGGAAAGGACCTTAAGATCATCTAGTTCCAACCCCCCT
>WYDI02036146.1:0-23584 GCA_009867235.2 Psittacus erithacus | reverse complement strand
AGTGATAGGACAAGGGGTAATGGGTTCAAACTTAAACAGGGGAAGTTTAGATTGGATATAAGGAAGAAGTTCTTTACGGTAAGGGTGGTGAGGCACTGGAATGGGTTTCCCAGGGAAGTTGTGAATGCTTCATCCCTGTCCGTGTTCAAGGCCAGGCTGGACAGAGCCTTGGGTGACATGGTTTAGTGTGAGGTTTCCCTTGCCGTGGCAGGGGGGTTGGAACTAGGTGATCTTAAGGTCCTTTCCAACCCTAACTACTCTATCATTCTATGATTCTATGACTGCGCTGGCTTTTAACAAATTTAGTAGGCTCCAAGAGATTTCATAATGTTGTGATATTTACAGGTGTAGGCCATTCTAGAAATGTATCAATATCCATGAACAGCTAAATCATTTCACCTGTAGATGATTTTACCAAAGACATATAAGTAAAGATGTTTGAAATTTGCAGTTATACAATTACCTGACTTCTGTTTCTTAACTTTAATGCAATGTGTATACATTCAAAATGAGTTAAAAAAATAAGAATGATTTTCAGCAGACCTCATCACACTGCAGCTTTTCTTGTTCCTAACAGGAGATGAAATTGGTTTCCTCATTGTGACTGTTGAGTGTTTCTAAAGGTCAAAGATATAAGGGATTTTTAAAATTAGTTATTCAGGCTCACTAAAAAGTAATAGCAATGCACCGGTAGCTTATGCATACAATTCATTCACTCTTGAATATAAATACAAACATAATGTCAAAAAATAGGGGAAAACATCATCTGCTCTAAATATTCTCCTTACAGTAATGTTTTCTCAATCAGGAAGTTAAATTGAGTTCTTTTTGTTTTGTAAGGTTAGTTACTGCTAGAAGAATGTCTCTGGAAACCTAAAATAAAACACTTGGAAAATATAAAAGTATAGAAACCAAAGAGATTAATTTCACTTGAATTTCCTTGAGATCAATCACAGCTTTCACTGACTGATAGCATTGTGAAATGCTTCTTTTAAAAAAAAAAAGAAAAAGAAAGTCATGCCTTTGCAAGGATCCTGCAAAAAGATGAAAGTTCCCAAAAAATTTTCTCATGAATGACTTTATGAACAAAGAAAAGCAGAAATAGGGCAATGAAAAAAAAAAAAACAACCCACCAACCCAAAGCCAACAAAACTGCGATTGATGTATGTCATGAATGTAGGTATCTATACCTAAAGAACCCCCAAAAAACCTGTCTAAAAAATCAGCTTACCTGAATTCTGATATCCTTCTTAGCATCAGTCTTATCAGGACTGGGAAGTTCAAAGATGTGACATTAATTTAGGTAACTAAAGCCCACATAGGGTGTAGATGCATGCAAATCTTCACAATAAATGGTCGATCAATAGATTTTGTTCATCTAAATTCTCAGAGCTCTTTGAAAATCAGTGCCCACAAGCAGGAGAACTAGACTGTAATAGGGAATTGCCTCTATGTTTTGGGTTGTGTGAGTCAGTGATGGATTAAATCAGCATGCCACTCTGATCAATCCTTTCCAGAAAGGCTGATCTAAAATCAAACATACGTCCCTGTCCACAGCTTCTAAAGTGCTCTGTGCAGCTGTGCTGGGTTTTTTTCAGGTAGGAGTGAGACTGCATGTCCGGTATATCAGATGCTGCATAGTATGGCATTCAGATCTCAAGTTCTGCTAAAAAAGAAAGCTGAGCAGACTATAAGGTAATTAAATGAAATTTCCTTTTGGTTTTTTGGTCTTAAAGCTCATGCATATCTTTTTTGTTTTGGGAATGTCCTGGGTTCAGCAGCAGCAGTTATTTTTCTCCTTCTTAGTAGCTGGCGCAGTGCTGTGGTTTTGACTTTCGGCCTGGGAACAGCGCTGAAAACACCGATGTTTTTAGTTGTTGCTCAGTAATGTTTAGTCTGACCAAGGACTTTCTGAGTCTCATGCTCTGCCAGGGATGAGGAGAAGCCAAGAGGAAGCAGAGACAGGACACCTGACCCAAACCAGCCAAAGAGGTATTCCATACAACATCATGTCATGGCCAGGATGTAACTGGGGGCAGTTACCTGGAAGGGCTAGATCTCTGTGGGGGTCAGGCTGGGTGTCAGTGTGGTGAGCGATTGTATTCTTTCCCCTTGTTATTTCCCTTGTCATTGTTATTATTGGCAGTAGCAGCAGTGATTTGTGTTATACCTTAGTTACTGAACTGTTATCTCAACCTGTGGGAGTTGTATTCTTTCGATTCTCCTCCTCATCCCTCTGGAAGCTCAGGGAGGAAGTGGGGAGTGAGTGAGAGACTGTGGCTGGGCTTAAACCACGACAGCGAATTGGACAACAAACTGTATCTAGCTTCGCATCTTGTCTTACAGTCAGATGTTGGTTTTGCCTAAATTGCAGATGGAAAAGAAAATGCAGGGGAATTTATCATGGTAGAAATGATCATAGAACATCAACTCCAACATAACACAACTTTTTTTTATCTAATAATTGCCAGTAGATGGTTGTGAACATATTTTGTTGAAGGTAGATATTACATCATGTCCTACTTCAACATTAGCCCAATCCTTATCCACTGATTTACGGCCACGAGTCATCACTTTGGAATTAGGCTAGCTCCTAGGTTGAATTGCGTAATGACACCAGATAACCTATGCTAAAATGGAGTGAGGAAGTCAGCTTTCAATTGATAAGGTAGTATGAGAGCTAGCAAGACCCTACTTTTAATCTAAGAGCAGTACCTACCATTCAGTAAAAAAATCTAGTAATGCATTGTGTCCTTTCACTTTGTAACTGAGTTGTCTTATCATAGACAAAACATTTTAAAGAAATTCAGACTTCATTTGCAGAGTCTGTTATTATCTATCTTTCATCCTCAATTCACAAATAATATTTAAAAATGAAAGTTAGCCCAAGTGTTATCCATTGACTGGAAATCTACCATTTAAACCTATATAGAGCATGTAATGGTTTGAAATAGCAATCTTCTCTCTGTCTTTTCAGTAGTTCAGTGTGCTTTAGAACTTATCTTTTCCAGCTATCTCATAAGCAGAATGGAATGGGCTTCCTGAGACCATCTGGGTAATAAACGAGAGCTGTAGAAAAAAGTGTTTGCAACATAAGATGTAGCTGGGACATATTCTGTCATATAAATGAATCACCACTTAAAATTAAGAAAAGTTATTTCCAGAGTTAATACTTCTCATGACAGCGTATTTTGGCAGCAAAAAAAATCACAAGATATATATTTTAAAACACTGTGCAGCTCTGTCTTACATAGATTCTCCTCTCCCCCCCTAGTACTTGAGTGCCTTCCAGAAGCACATTAAGCAAGATGACTAATGTCTGTCTCATCTTCGTTCTTTTACTTTGAGCTGAAATATTACATTATTTTTCAAAAGCTACCTACAAGTTGATGAAATATCATCTTTGCAATGAACGTAAAATCTTTACATTACTGTGAAGACCATGGGAAAATTCAGCCTTTGCAGAAGCAAGTACCTTTTCTCCTGCTGTAATTGGACAAGTGCCCAGTTATGCCAGGACACAGTTTCTGTACATTAGATTACATAAAATAAGATACAAATCAGATTTTCTTCTTGGATGTATGGAGGATTAAAAAAGCAAGTAATTCTTCAGAGCAGCATTAGTTTTGCTGGACAGGAGTTGATTGAGAATTTTTCCAATTAGTACAACAGGAGATCTCTTTCTTTCTGGAACTAAAGGGGTATTCAATTTTGTAGTTGTTGCTGCTTTATTATCCTGACTCTGCATAGTGTTACTGATGCAGATAACTCTCTTAAACTGTCTTTTGTATCAAAGCATGTAGAAGACTAACGGTCTAACTTTTTAATCGCATAATAACTTAGTTTAAGAAATAGCTCTCAAAAGACTAGAGACCTGTGAGAAGACTAAAAATTGAATAAATGTAATGCTATTTAGAGGATATTAGCTTTCCTACAGAATGCATATGCATGGTGTCACATTTGGAGTAGCATGAAATTTTAAGCTTGTGGAGTTACTGATAATGTTTGTATTGCAGTATAAATAAAGATTGCAGCCAGCATGACCACATTATGTTACATGCTGTAAAGCACAGAATAAATATCTACCCCTCCCTGAAAGGTTTGATTGGCTTCCAGCAAATTGACTATGAGATTGCTAAATGATACCCCCGCACAAAGAAACAGTAGGCTAACAATCTCAGTCAAGAGCATCTGTCAGCAAGCTCAGTTATGCTTTGCTGTGGCTGACTTACGGAATGGCATGATCTTTTAAGATAAACAGTCGGATTCCCAGTATAACTATGGATTGGGAGGACCCAGCATGTGAATTGCTTACAGCAGCCCTCCAGCATACAGGGAATTACGGGAAAGAAAATAAAGGTCCTGAATTTGCTTCTTTTATGGTTGTCTTTCCCAATTGTCATACAGTTGCACTGTTCTGAAAGCCTGTCTTAAACTTTAAAACAAATTTTAATTTAAGCCTCAAGTTCTCTGCCATCTTTTTGCCTTTCAGATTGTGTGACTAGAGAGCTTGATGTATTCAGCAGTACAGCCAGTGTACATTATTTCTTAGAACAAGAGATGCTGAATATATAAAACAGTAATCAGGGTGGTTCAGACATCAAGGATAACACCAGGTCAGGGCTAGCATGAAAAACAGCTTTGTTTTGTTTTTCTCTTAAATAGCTTTGTTAGAACTAGTGGATAATTAAGAAAAACAAGGGAAAGAATATGTTGTGTACCCCAAGTAATTCTGTTTGGCAACAAAGAATAACATGGGTTTCTTCTTCATTGTGTGTTTTGTCGTGGTGATTTTGGGGTGTTGGTGGTTTTGGGGTTTTTTTGCTTCTCGTTATATAAAATATTTGTCAAAAGCATATTTTTTTCCAGCCAGAATTTGTTGCCTGTGAAGAGGTATGGTTTTAATGACAGGTTAGACATTGATACATTTATTAGAATATATTTTGCTTTTAATAAATGCTTTGATGTAGTGAGTACGTTCTCAGTGTTCTGTGTATACATTTTCATGATAAGCCCTTTAAGGTTATCTGGGAGATCAAAGACTGAAGCTCTGCACAATTTCTGCCAAAAAGATGAGGCTTTTCTCTTACTGAGTGCTTGTAGACTGGTCCACAGTGTTCAGTGGATTCTGCTTTCAGCTGCTCACAGTTGCAAATCCTCAAATTTAGTGTAGATTTCTTTTTACACTGTCTTAATTGCCATCATGTCTTTAGCATTGCAGTGGTTTTTTTCACTTTTATGAGTCACTGCAGCCACAGCAGGGCCCGATTTTAAAAGAGTATTCACATTATAGCATTAGCCAAGACTGTAAGAAGTCAGCACGTCCCTGCAGTTAGCACACACAGATGTGTCTATGGGCAATGACCACATATTTAGAATCTGGTATCCCAGAGTTGGCTGTGGAGATGACTCCTGCATCAGTGTGAATCATTTAATTGCAGCAAATGTACATGTTTTGCCAAAGGTGTTGCTATTTCTGCCTTGCTGTTTGCAATGCCTCATTTATAGGCCACAGCAGTCACTGAACTTTCTCCCAAAGGAGGTTTTAAGAAGGTTGCCAAGTGGAAGGTGGGGTCTTCTGAAAACCAGGACAAGCTATGCCCACTTTTGGCAGATGTGTTTAAGGAACTACTGTACATGCTCAGTGAATTTCTTGGGAAAACCTAAGCACCATATGGTAGTTCAAGGGTCTTAGCAGAAGAGATGATTACATATTTCCACTGTATCTCATGGGCTTGGTTTCCAGTGTGAATAAAATCCACAAGTTGAAATTCAGAAATACGTTATAGTTTTGGCCTCAGTAGATAAAAGGCACAGAAACAGTAAAGTCTGATATCCTTTCAAAAAATTTTAAGGTCTGCTGTTCAAAAACCAACAACTAGCACAAATTGGAATGAGAAGGCTGGCTGCGACATGATTAATGAAGGGTTCTAGTACTGTTCTTCAGCAGGGTAGCCAATAGTTGAAAATGCTAACAATGTCTTAGTATTGCCTAGACACATAATACTTTTAAGAGGGATTCTGTTCATTTCTACTCAGGTCATTTTCAAATTCTTAAGATTATTTACAAATAAGTTTTCAAATTTATTTCAATTCTATATTGTATCATAGAATCATTGTTTGGGTTGGAAGGAACCTTCGAAGATCATCTAGTCAAACCACCCTGCAATTGTTCTATAATGTAAAAACTTCAGCAAAATTGAACTTATCATTATCTAGCTGTTCTAAAATCCTTGGACTTTCAGTTAAATCATCATATTAATGGCTTAACTTTTAGCTTAGAAGATGTAATATAGTGGCTATGGAGGATATTGCAAGGGACAGAGATCGCTACATTCAAAAAGTCCATGAAGAAGAAGTGGAACTACCTTCTCTGAAGTTCTTTTATGTGAGTTTTTCATGTACACTGTTACAGGTTCTGCATCTTTCTGCTTGGGGAATTCAGGTTATAATCTATTTTTCTTTGCATATAAATTAAGCCTTTTCCTATCCAAATAGATGAATTTCACTTGTAAAGTGCTGTGGTAGCAACATGTTTAGACAAACTTTACTAATGGCAACAGGAATGCAGTCAAAAACCCCTTTGTACCTTACTACTATATCCGTTAACACTTGCCTGTTTCCCCTACAGAATTTTTCCGAGAACTTCTGGAGAACGCAGAAAGATCCTTAAATGACATGTTTGTCCGAACATATGGCATGCTGTACATGCAGAACTCAGAGGTGTTCCAGGATCTTTTCACTGAGCTGAAGCGGTATTACACGGGAGGCAATGTGAACTTGGAGGAAATGCTGAATGATTTCTGGGCTCGGCTGCTGGAGCGGATGTTCCAGCTCATAAACCCCCAGTACCATTTCACTGAGGACTACTTGGAGTGTGTAAGCAAGTACACAGACCAGCTGAAGCCATTTGGAGATGTACCCAGGAAGCTGAAAGTTCAAGTGACTAGAGCGTTCATTGCTGCACGGACCTTTGTTCAGGGGCTGACAGTAGGAAGAGAGGTTGCGAACAGAGTATCCAAGGTAATCTGAAATCGGGATGGGGGGGTGAGGCATTAAGCTTGAATTTGTCTCAGACTTGCTAGACAATTGAAATGTGACTGTGCAACTTCATTTTTTATATGAGTGGTGAGTGTTTGATTGGTTGTTTTTTATGTCTACTGATACGCCCATCCTAAGTTTATAAATAGGGGCGACAGTTGTTTTTAATTCCTTCTGGAGATATTAAGGCAATACTGACTGGAAAGCATTTCTGTGTGCTTAGGACACAATGAAATACCAATATACATCAATGTTATAGTGTGATACTGATTGTCATTAGTAATTCAAAACTGGCTACATATATAAAAGATGATGATTATGATCAGAATTTAGATGTTTCAAGCAAATTGATGCTGCTGTTCATTAGGGCAGTACAACTCTCCCAGCATTCATTCATCATGCAGCTAGGTGAAGGATTTTGTTAGGAATGTCTAGTCATGTTTTTGATGAGAAAATAGATAAACAGTGACACCTCTGAAGCTTGAGCTTTCCCAAAGGATGGTTTGACTCACATTTATTTTAGTTTTGATTATTTATCTATGCAAATATTTGTGACAATTGTAACCTTTGAGGACTTCACATAATTAAAGCTATGTAAGAAAAAAACACACAGAGAAATAACCCATCCGGGTACCAGAAATGTGTCTGAATTACTTTCTCTTACACAGTGGTTCAAATTCAGGTTTATTTTTATGAATTGCTCTTCCAGCTAGATACTTGTTCTATGATCTGGCTATTTCACAGTCCTTGTAGTATATTTGGACCTTACCTGTATTCTGAATTCTGAAATGCTGTAGTGAGATCCACTATGAAATGCCCAAAGACATTTGAACAATAAGTGCATGAATGATTTTGACATTTGCCCCATGCAGTACTTGCATTTACAAGCCGAAGCCATTCATCTTCCTCCCGAGGACTGCCTCACTTGCTTCATTTAAATCACAGCCAGAAGGTGAGGTAGAGGTAGAGATAGATTTTCAGTAGACTGAATATTCAAGCGCTTAACAAGATGAGGCTTCCAAACTTTTCTTATCCTGTATGACATGATATTTCACAATTACAAATTCAGAAGCCATGAAGACAGAGAGGTAGTCGGCAAAGAGAGCCTGATTTTTATGTCTAGGTGACTGTATGGGAGGAGAGGGTCATTTTGCACTTGGAAGTTGGTGAGTGAAATACACGATCCTGGTTACTCAGCTAGAACCAAGGTCTCTTCCTCCCCAGTGCTTCCTGGACTATAGGGTTGCCTTCCTTTTTCTTCTTTTCTTCCTTTTCTTCTGTCAGTTCTTGCAGTCCTTTCCAAACTGTGGCAGGGCATCTGCATGAAGTCCCAGTCCACATAGTCTGATAGGTATGGGACAGATAATGGCTTTTTAGCCTCCAAGTTGCAGAACTCATAGATCTGCAGCCCCATATTTCCTCTGAAGAGAGATGATGTCGCTGTGGGCCAGGTTTTAAGAGAAAGTGCTGAGCGCTGATGTTGCTACTGTCAGCAGATATGAGGTCTTGCTGCATCAATGAGGTCAGACAGTATGGAGTAAGCTATGTAATGTGTGCAACAGATGTGTAATTTGTGAATCCCAAACAGATTAGGGGTTTAAGGTTTGAATTGTCTGCTGAGATGTCACTTTCCTTGTGTGTGTCCATGACTACAGAATGTGCAGGTGTCTCCCCCCTCACATGTCCAGGAAATGTTTTCATTTTGCCTGCTGGGGTTTGAGCACATGAGCCCTTTCAAGAATAGGGTTTGTCACAAGATCTCTAAATGATCTTTGATCCAGTAGTAAGAACTATTAGCCCTGTAATCATGTGGAGAGCCTTTTTGTTGTGCTACTTCGAAAAGTGTAGCCATAGGCAGACCAGCATAAATGACAAATGTAGAAAATGACAAATCCTTTTCTTTAAACATCATTAAAAAAAAACCTGCAGCCATTCCTTAGAGTTCATATGTAAGTCTGGGAGCAGAAAAGAGGCATGTAAATATTTTTAGTTGCTGTTTTGGAAGTCATCCAGGTTCAGTACAGATTTCATTTTCATTGTACTCTAATATTGAAAGATTCTGTGATAAGAATGCCTTATCTAGGAAAGTCAAGATAAAGAAAAAAAAGAGAAAATGAAACGAACTGTTGCAGTTCTTTTACAGAAATCTTTGTCCATTGTCTGCACTGTCTGGGAATGGGGAGGGATCTCCTATCTGCAACATCACAAGCTAAAATGATTCTTTGCTTTGTATTTGCGGACCCATTGTCTCACTGAATTGTCGCTGCCAAGTGCCACTCACATGGAAAAATGTTGAGTCCATGTTTTCAATGCTGAGAAAGAGTTTTATTATTGAGAAGGCTGTAATAGCATCTCCTTTGGGCCTTAATTTTCTCAGCCTTTTGCAGCCCATTTCTGTAAAGCAGTTGGTAGGCTGCACACTCAGAGGTATTTGTTCCCTATCTAATGTCAGGGACACATAATTTCTGAAGATTTCAGAGAGGGTGAAATGTTGATGCTAACTGAAAATGAGGCAGTCAAAATCCTTCCAAAGGAGCAATACCCCCCTCTCTTTCCAATTAATTATGCACACGCAAAATAGACAACACATATCACAAATGTTTTCCACTTGCAATAGTATTTTGCAATTTGCTTATATAAGTGTGATTATAATTTAGATAAGTCACTTTTAGATAAATAGGGAAGGAGTGTAGTTAGGACATGTCTTGGGTTTGTAATTTTTTCTAATATTGTATTTCAGTTGTAAGTAGTCATAGTTGCGTTCAATCTATCTGAAGTTGTGCAGTTATAGTTGAACAGTGTTTTCGTGATCTCAAAGTTCAGCTGCATTTTTTAATTTTCAGAGATTGTAAAGTCTTCAGTGCATGGAATAGTTGTCAGTCTGTGTTGCTAAGGGCTTGTTAAATCTCCACGCAATGCAGTGTATTTCCACTGTTCTTAGAAGAGCTCAGCTCACTAAATTCTGTATGTGCTTTGTAAAGATGTGTATGCATATGAGCAAAAAGGAATTACAGTGTTTCTTACAGTGAAAAAATGAAACCTATTAATTCATCAATATATAAGAATCATAGACTATCTCAGGTTGGAAGGGACACATAAGGATCATCAGTCCAACTCCCTGCTTCTTGCAAGACTATCTAAAACTAAACCATATGACTAAAGAGCATTGTCCAGATGCTCCTTGAACTCTGAGGCTTGGTGCTGTGACCACTTTTCTGGGGAGCCTGTTCCAGTGACCAGCCACCTCCTCAGTGAAAAACCTTTTCCTAATGTCCATTCTGAACTTCCTCTGATGCAACTTAAATATATAATATTCAATATGTAACATAAGAACTGTCATTTAGGCACACCAGACATTTGTTTAGTTGGGGTTTTCTTCCTCAAAGCTCATTAATTCAAAGATTAGTACAGGAGCAGAGTTCTCACCTAGTGTACTTTTGTAAGCTATAGCTAGTAGCTGTTTATAGACTTTCTGAGCCACAGTCTCAGAAATAATGGGTAAAATTTTCTGCAGTCTGTTTTCCTACTAATTTGTGAGATCCTAAAACCCTGTAGAATGGGCTTTTCTGCTTTGTGACCAATTGGTGGCAAAAAAAAAATGTGCTGTCCTTCTCCAGTATGCTGTCTTCGAGCATACGCAAATTCAGTATTTTTAAATATATTTTGTTTTTCTCAAAAAAACCCCCAAACCTTCCTGACTGATGTGTGATTTAGTATTTAATGCTAAACTGAACAAACTACTGAAAATATTTCTGACGTTGTTGCCAGCTGTGATTGCCAATAACATGATAAAAAAGACATGCATATTTTTCATTTTCATGTTCATTTGAGCTCTGGATACTTTACAAGAAAATAATGCTAAGTTATTCTTTCTGATTCTAAGCAAAACATTCTCAGTGGTCAGAACACTCTCTTTCTCTTTGAACTGAACCGTCATTGACTGGTGGAAAATGTAGCAGAAGAAAAAAATGGGAAGGAAAATTTTAAAAAAGGAGGGCCTTTATGTCATTTGAGGAGCTTATTATTCCTGAAATACTTTTCTCAAATATATTCATAACTGAATTAAAATGATTATAAAGCTGCTTGTGCTGGAGAATCTATTCCATTAAATAACGAAGAGTCTAAGTAAGAGTTCCAGACCAAACACAACATGTAGGAAATAGAACTAATTCCAAAAAAAAAAGGATTAAAACTGAAACCGAGGATAGCATTCCACCTAAGGAAGATTTTTCCTGGAAACATTTTCTTTCTATATACTTTTCATTGAAAGTTATAGAAAATGGGGGGGGGCACACAAAAAAAGCTTAATTTTTTAAAATGTTTCATGAGCATAATTTCCCAAGCCTGACTTATGCCGATTTCATGTTTTAACCAGGGTAAATTCACGTTAAGAGCATAGGAGTTTCGTAGAAAAAAACCAAATAATGACTTATGACTGATCAATCCGATCCAAAAGCACAGTCATTAGCCAGCTGTCATTACTCCACTGCTGTTCAGAGCTCTAATTTAATCCCAGGCAGCCAGTTATATCTTCATTGGCTCTTGCAGTGAATCTGGCTCACTAGGAGCCGCACGTGAATGCAGAGTGCTTTTTTTTACATAGATCTAGAGGTTTAGTTATTGTCTGCCAGTTTTGCTTTTCCCTAAGTTTGGCTGTGTTGTGATTTGGGTTTTTTGTCTGAATTTGGCTGCTTTCTTCTCATTATATACTGGAATAAGGACAAGAAGAATTGTTCTTAGTTTGATTTCGCCTTTCACACTTGCAAATTTGTGCTACTGGCAACAAAAGTAGTTTTTATACCAGGAGTAAAGTGAAGCTTAGCTCAGGGGCATCATTAGGAGCAGTTAGTGATTTTGTTAGTGGAATAAACACCAAAGATTTGTGACCCAGACACTAATAACTTATTTCATTAGTGCATTTAAATATTAATTATCATTTATTGCAAAATAAAAAAGGCTGTTACAATACTTTTCTCATTGTGTAGCATAGGCTATATTTCTCCCTCTTTTTAAACCAATTAAAACCATTCCTCTTCTGAATATTATCAAATTATGTTAATATCAGACTCTTATTAGAATCTGGTGATAAATGGGCAAAGTAAAACAAGTTCAGTAATACAATTATAAGGTTATATTAATATTATTAATGTAAGATTACTAGTGAAAAACAGTCTCTAGTAATTGCCTGTGATTACTTCTACTCACAGAATGCCAGGCCACTGCTTTTCTAATACACTAAATCAATATTCTTACAAACTCTGCTTTTCATGGTTTATAAGTAAACATTCAACAGTTTATGAGACCCATAAACAAAGGTCAATATTGAATGCCACACTGATTCAGAATGTAATTATTGCATGGAGGGGAGGAAGAAATATGACATGCTGGTAATTCAGGTAATTAAAAGCCAAAACAAATAGTACTTTAATGCCGGAAAATGTGATTTGCAGGGTGTGACAGATAAAGAGCTACATGCCCTGTATATTTTAATTTCATTGGATGAAGAGATTTGGCATTTTAAAGTCACAGAGGGAAGGACATCTAAAAAGGATGGTAGTTTTCACTAAACTTTAATCCTTAGTTCAAACTGTTAGTTAGGAACAGCCCAGCTGAGCAAGCATAGCTTTTATGATTTTCTATGTCTATTGCTTTAAGGTTTTTTCCGTCATTCAGTCTTTGAGTTTTAATTTAATTTTTCTATTTTTCTAAGAACTGGATCACACCATGCCATGAACGGGCCATGTTCTTTTTTAACTTTTCTATCCCCTGGTGTTCCTCAGGCAGGGAGTCCAGGGATTAACCAGCCAAGGGAGTTTCAGAGCTCAGAGATGTCTGTGACGTGGAAGCAAGAGTGAATAGTACTTACGTGGGAGTGCTTTGTGGAAGTATCCTTTGAATTGAGGTTCTCCAACTATGCAGGAAATCTTTCTTCCTTTCTTGGGGAAAAAGAAAAAAAAAAAAAGAGTCATAAACCAATCCTGTTAATTTGCAGACATTTCATGGAAAAATAAATGATATCTAGATATCTCAAGCTTGCTGCAGGTGCACTAGAACATGTCCCAGAGGAGCTTCTCAGGAGAAAAGGCCTAAAATGAAACAGCAACTCCAACAAAAGGAAAACAGAGGGAGAAGGTCTGCAAAAGCTGTGGTCCATGACCTATTGCAATTGTTAGATATAATCCTTCCTGGCTTCTCAATTCCTTATGTCTTTAAATTTCATTCAGCTAGTTTTCTAGCTAGCTTGAGTTCAGCTGAGTCAAACCACTCAGTAAGATATTCAGTCTTGCTCAGTTCCCCTTAAGTAGGTCTACTAACCCGGTTTCCTACTATGTACGAGTTCACATCTCAAAATCTGCAGTAGTTCTGTCTTCTTTGTATCATTTATAAGCAAAGATCTTCTCATTACAGTGCTTTTGCTCAGTTTATGTCTTTTTTTTAAATGCCTCTGGCACAGAAAATGCACCTGTATGAGCTTTACGTGAAGCTTCTAACTATATATTAAGAGCCAAATGAAAGTATTTTAGTTTAACAATGGGATTAAAAACTGTTGTGACGCATTAGAAAAATAATTACTCAAATCAAGGTTTTCTTTAGGATTGCCGAAAAGCACATTTTCCACACAATCGTTCGAAGTTTTCTTAAAAGTTTTATTGCTCGCCTGTAAAAGATGTTGGTATGGCACTTGCAGAAGCTATTTAAAGAGATAATGTAGAACATTTCCAGAGGAATTCCTGGAACAAAGGCTGTATCCTAATGCATGTCATGATACACAGCCAAGTCATGATAAAAATAATAGTGAAGAAGGAAAGCTTACCTAGGAGCTTGCTGACCTTGCTAGATTTAGACCTTCTTTGTAATTAATCTTACAGCAGGATTTGCATTTTTGCTGGTTTAGCACAGGAGCTTACAATAAAATTCAGAAGAATCAAATGGAAATTGGAAGATGAGAATGTCTGAAGGTTAAGCAACGTGAGAAGATCTGTATCGTTTTGCAGCATGCTGACTTTTTTAGAATGTCTCTTTTTACAGATTGTCTTCATCCTGTTTCAAAGGCAGTTTATGGAAACACTGTTTTTCAATCACAGTTTGTTAAAAGCAATTAGTTTTATTTCTCATATGAGCCACAAGCACAAAAACTAATAGGTTCTTCTGCCTTCAGGTTTCTGCAGAAAACATTAGTCAAGGAAATATCTTATTTACCTAAAACTTGTCAGGAATACTGACTGGAATTTGAATGTGTATTTGCTTAAGTGCTATAGTCAACAAATTCATCAGCAACACATTGAAAAGGTCAAATTCTCTTTGAGACTTTAAACTAATTAATTTGGAAATCAACAGTGTGGAACCAAGTTCAATTCTCAGTTATTCCAAGGTCAGTGACAGTTGGCTTCATTGCTGAAATCTTATATCTCAAAATAGATCTCAAACAAAAGAAAAACAGTATGAAAATAGGAATACAAATTGAAGTATTTAATTTTGGAAAATAACAGTTCTGGTCATCTATAAAATTCTGAACTTATCCTCATACCCCAGTGTCTGCTTCTTATGGGAATTTTTTATTCCAGAAGTTTGCTCATTTTTTTTTCCATGATCTTTTCTAAAGAGAAAATGGCACTTCTGTCCAGTCCATGTGCCAAAGGCTGTCATTGCTTTCTTTTTCTTCACCCTTTCTTCTTCTCCTTTTTTTTAATTTTTTTAAAGCCCTTAGGAAGAATTAATTTTTTGAGTAAAAACTAAATGTACCAGACAAAATAGTGGAAAAGTAGAGCTTCGAATACGATTAGGAGGATTTAGCTGACCTTAGCTATACACATCTGTCACCATAATATGGCCAAGAGCAGAAACTAAGTGTATTAAGAGAAGATTTTAATATAAGAAATGCCTCCTGGTCCTTCGTAGTGGTTTGCCGTCCTTTGGCAGCCGGCATAGAAAAGGTTTTGCCTTTTCCCAATGTCTCAGCATAGTTTTAGCCTGTGAATACCTTCCCCATTCTTGAAAATGGTTTTACTTTCAAAACTGCTGGGGATGTTTTCATGTTCAGGTCTGTCCCAGTACTGATCAAGTTTGACTTCAGGTCTTTGATTTTGAAAGGTTTATCAATTTTGCATGAATGCACCAGTGGAGATACTGCTGGATTTATTCAGGAAGCATGTACAGACTCCTCACTTCACTCCAGCTTACCTGTATTGCCAAGCAACAGAATTGCATCTACACTTGCCTTTTGTACTTTTTCTTCCCATAAGTCTTTCATTCACATCCATACGTTGGCATATGTTTGGATCCAGGGATCCAAAAGCAAGTGTGTATAAGGCAGTATCTGGCAAGCTGACAAAGCTAAGAAGGGCTAGTGCTCCATGATAGAAGACTCTGACCTGATTGTTCTATTTCAGATGGAGGTTTTATGCATCCATTTGGTAGGGGGAAGCCTGAGCAGCCATAGATGTGAATCTGAATTTCACAAATGTAGCCTTCAGTGTTTAAATACAAGAAAGAGAGAAATTACAAGCTGCGTTCTTCAGCAATTTGCTGGTCCAGCAGTACCATCACTCACTGTGATGTTATGGCACACTGTGGAAGCTGTTAAGAACCGTTTTTCAGACAAAACAAGTGAATGCATATGAATCTAAGCACTTAGTATTCTCTGGGGAATGCAATAATTGACCAGCTGTGGTCTGTGGCATCTAAGCTGTATGAAGTCAAACCAGCGCAGGCCCTGGAGCCAGAAAAAGATAAGGAAAAGCTTCTCAGCTCAAGCACCGCCTTCTTTTAGCAACCTGATCTAGTTGAAGATGCCCCTGATCATTGCAGGGCAGTTGGACTAGATGACCTTTGGAGGTTCCTTCCAACCCAGACTATGATTCTATGATTGTATGGTCTTCAGTGTTGATGGAACAGGGAATTAGGTTTGGGCAAGTCTCGCCCTAATTCTCACCCATATAGGTGTGGCCATGAATACTTAATTCTCATCTTTCACTGTGCCAGAATCCAAACCCACGTTAGGTGACAAACTCCTCCTTGTCAATTCCATACCCAAATCCCTTTTGCCATGTTTGCCATTTTTCCCTATCAGATTGCTATGTTGTTTTCGAATCTGGCCACACCACCTTTTATATTTGCCTGTTTGCTTGTTAAAGGCATTTATGCATCCAATTTCTTCAGGCTAGATCTGTTGTTTTGTTGCTTTTGGCTTTAACTGATTATATTAATATTTGAGTCCCAGTCAATTCATTGTGTATTTGAAACAATTTAATTTTGTATGCTGTTCTGCAAAGGACAGCCCAAACAAAAAAAAAAAAAAATTGTCTTCCAACCTGAATATTAGCTTTGAATTTGCACCGACATTTTCTTTGGACCATATCCCTTGTTGTAAGATGTAGTTTTGTTGGAAAGATATGCAGGTGTATCATTCATCATCCCCATCTATTTGTAAAGAATATTGCATATCTGCTTTTCAAGAAAAATGCGTAGAAACCAAACTACAGGACAAACTACTGTCAGAAGCTTACACATTGAGCCTCAAAACTAAAGTTCTTTTGGAAACTCTCAGGAAGCTTCCTGGCCATAAGTATTAAATTAAAGAAATCTCTTAATTTGTTACATCTGGTTTATTGCTACATAATTCATTGTAGGTACCATTCAACATTTAAAAGTAAGAGAGAATGCACCAACTGGAAATTAACGCAGTTCACATTTTCACTTGAATGAGAGTTAAAATTTTGGGTGAATAATGTTTGCAGATTAACTTACACTCTGGAGTCTCCAAAGCTAACAGAGGAAGCTAGAATCTTTACTGCTATATACTTTTTCTTCCATTTTATTTTACAGTTTTATAATGTATGCAACAAAGTTTGTTAAAAATAAAAAGGGGAGGGCAAGGAGCAGAAGAGGTGAAAGTTAAGCTCAAAATGCCTTGACTGTCTTATTTTTACCCTGACTCCAAAGAAAGCATCCTAAGGCCGTATTTTATTTTCAGCCTGATTACCCAAAACTGCTTCT
Organism: Psittacus erithacus; assembly: GCA_009867235.2. Taxonomy (NCBI): domain Eukaryota; kingdom Metazoa; phylum Chordata; class Aves; order Psittaciformes; family Psittacidae; genus Psittacus; species Psittacus erithacus. Next base: position 6,547 of record WYDI02036146.1, on the reverse strand, counting down.
GAGATAAACGTCTTCCAGTCTTAGCCCAGTACTGAAACACTGTGAATGTGCATATATCAGTATACTGCATATTTTTATATATAAAGGTCGATTCTCTATTTAAGATTCAGCCTGTGCCTCCCTCTCCTTCCTCCCACTATCCTTTCTGAATCAGTAAAAAAGTACCTTTAGCCATTGACTTCAATCGGAACTTGATTAGGGTCTGGTTGTTCAGATCTGTATAAAAATCAGATGTAAACCAAAGTTTATTAAGGCAAAGACCTTTACTAGGAAACTGAAGAACTTCCTGAAACTTACTGCTGAGGAAATCTGGGTGGAACAACAGATTTTCAGTCAAGAAATAACCATTTAAAGGTGTAAGCACAGCACTTAGGAGTTAACATAGGTAAAATGTTTATAGACTATCAGTATATGTAGTTAAATTTGCATAAAATTATCATTAGTGAAATTTCACCCATGTGATTTCTTTAGACACACTGTAAAAGTTTAATACATTTCTGAAGCATATAACCTGCCTCCAGAGGCGTGTTCCAAGCTGGGGAGCACATTGCTCATAGTCCTAATGTAAAATAGGATAATTCATGTGTCCTGTAGCAATTAATTACAAATAAAAAAGCAAAAGAGATTGCATACATGAAGAACTTGAACAAAATTTACTTCTCCAACTAACTGACTTGGTAGATTCTTGCCCACTGTAGTGAGCCAGGGTTTGTTTGACACTTGAGGATTGGTCCAGTCACAGCATGTATACAAAGCGCTGAAAAAGGTGTCTGTGAAAATGGACTGAGATCCATCATCTACCTTTTATCCATTTTTTTGTAAGAAAGTTTTTTCTCTGTGAGTTACAATTTTCTGTAAGCCATTTTTTTGAACAGTAGCTATAGAGTGACAACATAAAACACTGTTCAGAAGAGGTGTTGGAAGAGAAAACTCTGCTAGAGACTGAACTTTTTAAAGTTTTAAGCACTTCTGTTTCATCATCCCATCTGCAGATACTCAGTGCTACAAGGACATTCCCTTAAGCAATATCAATACAGTATGGAAATTTAGGAGCCGTGACTGTTTAACAGCTGGCTGAACATGAGTCAGCAGTGTGCCCAGGAAGGCCAATAGTATCCCGGCGTGTATTAGAACTAGTGTGACTGTCGGGTCTAAGGCAGTGATCATGCTGGACCATGTCCAAAAAGAGCAACAAAGCTGGTGAAGTGTCGAGAGAAAAGACTTACGAGGAACAGCTGAGGGAACTGAGGTTGTTTAGCCTCGAGAAAAGGAGGCTGAGAGGAGACGTTATTGCTCTTTACAACTACCTGAATGGAGAATGGAGCAAGGTTGGTGTCGGTCTCTTCTCCCAAGTAACAAGCAATAGGACAAGGGGAAATGGTTTCAGTTTGCACCAGGGGAGCTTTAGATTGGGTATTAGGAAAAATGTCTTCACTGAAAGGGTTGTCAAGCATTAGAACAGGCTGCCCAGGGAAGTGGTTGAGTCACCATCCGTGACTCCATTTAGGGCCATAGTTTAGTGTTAGACTTGGCAATTCTAGAGTAATGATTGGACTTGATCTTATTTGATCCAACCTAAATGATTCTATGATTCTAGACACATCAAAAAGAATTTTAATAGGCCTTGACATATGTTGCAGTAATGGTGCTGATGTAGTGTCATAGGACCTACACAGCAGCATGTATAAAGCACTAAGGTATTCTTTAATGCTGGCTAAGCTATGATATCAAACAGGCAGTCTTTGGTGGAAGAAAGAAACATGTTATATAAATGTATTTAATTGGGTGTTTTTTAAAATTATCAAAATTCTTTTCTCACTGACTGTGTACTGCTTCTTAGTAGGAGGACTAAATACTTGCAAATGAATGATTAGATTTCTATAAAGACACTTATCTTACTGCTTAATCAAGTGATGATCCATGTCAACGCTTTTCTCTTGTCCTGTCTTCACACACACCCCTACCAGATTCACAGAGTGCCATGCTGGCAACTGAAATAGTGGGAAAACTCATCCTGTTATGAGAGGTGAATTGGATTCTCTTCCTTTTTAAAAATTAGAAGTTATTGAGGCCCACTCACCTATGTTTATGCTCAAATATATTTCAGCATACAAATAGCATGAGAGGAGTAGAGTGTGTATACGCATATGGGTACACAATCTAACATCAGGTAACAGCACACAAATTTTCCTGTTTGAGCTTGTAATGACTACGTGTTGTTACCATCTGATGGATATTTATTGCACTATGTGAAACGTCAATATATATGTGTACAGAGATCACAGAAATCAGTCTTTGGTCCAGTAAATTTGCAGGTGATCTTAATGCAGAGGAAGTTAACAAGAGCAGAAAATTACTTTAGGTTTTCTGCTCCACATAGTTTTAATTTTCATAGCTTTAATTTTGTCTTTTGGGGTGAAAGCTGAAGCAATGCTGAGAGTCACATTTTCTTGTTATTTTTTATCAGTGAGTAAGAACTTGAGTCTGCTGTGCTGTCAAGCTGATGTCCTTTAAAAACAATAAGAATAAACAAATGCATTCTAATGGAGACATTTTGCACTATTATGTTTTTACCTACATCTGTTTGCAGCATGATCCAAAAAGCTTCAGAAGTAAAATGTTTCCTAAATGCTCTCAGATATTCAAATACAATGCTGTGTTTAACATGAAAGTGGCAAATGGGCAGATGTGAGGAGAATGGATTTTTTTTTAGCAGATGAAAAGGCTTAGAATTGTGTTTATAAGGAAGAAAGGTTAAAGGTTTATAGTGCAGAGAATGTTAAATGAGTTGAGAAGGTGCTAAGCAGCAGAATGCTTGATGTGGGAAAAATAGAGGAAAGGTGTTCTTGGAAGCTAAGATGAAGAGTGATATTTAATAACAAGACATTTATATTGCCTAGGATAGGCACTGATCTAAAGTAACTAAGTTGAAAACAGAGAGACTTGATGCTGTTTCTACAATCCTTGGAGAAATATAGGCACCTCCAGGGGGGAATTCACATCTTGTGCAAGTTGAATCATGTTCTAGAGCTGACAGTCTCTCAACAAAGGAAAGAGAACAGAGAGAACCACAAGTGGCCATTCAGTACATGACCCAGCCTATAACTAGTCCACAGTAAAACTGCCATGATAATATGGACATCCCACAAACTTAATGAAACTTCCTCTGCACCCAGCGGTGGGAATTACCTAAGGTGTTCTTGCCAGCATTTAATAAAAGTCTTACATTCTTCTCTTTACTTTTTCCCAACTGCAGAACACACACCTGTGTAGTTTGTTTGCAATATTTATTTTCTTTGAAATTAGCTTCTAGTTTACATTTTCAAATTAGTCTTTATGTTGGTATTTAGTAATCATTGTTAGGATTTCATGAGACAAGTTAAGAATAGTGATGATGCACCCCTTAGGAGACCACAAGGTTACTTCTTGCCTCCCACTTAGATCTATATTACTTATTACTTAACAAATGAAAATCTGATTAAACTCAGAATTATGATGTCTTCTTGCATAACCTGTATTTATCCAAGTATACAATAATTCAGTGATCAGAAGCTAATTTTGAAGATGATGAATAAAAATTAAAATTTAGACGGAATTAACCTTAATTTCATTTATACATAAAATGTGGTGTTTCATAATTCATTTTGTTGAAATCAGACTATAAAAAGTGGGACTTCTGTGGAATTGAAATGGAAAATGTCCTTTTTAATCTATTGCTACAGGTGTATATAGATTATTCATTATTAGAATAAGGAGACTTTGTAAATTAAAGAGTGGGTGAATGACAAAAGAGTTTAGCTGTTATGCATACTTATAACAAAATTGCAATTTGTTTTTCTTAGCAGTCATTAGGGAAAAGAACCTTTAAATTACATTACAGCAACTTTACAGCATAACTACAAATGTAATAGGTAAGAACTTACAGCTGTTGGTTAGTACCTTCTGAAACAAGTAATACCAGGGTACAGAAATGTCAGTCTGCCTGTTTAAATTCTTTTTTAATTGCTAGTATTATATTATTGTTTTACTCTTTTCCCGAGATAGGAATCCATATCCTAATGCACAACTAATTTTGTTCTGATTGCTGTCAAACGTATTTCCTGATTTTTTGGCATGATGTAAAAGTGAGGATTTTTGAGCAGTTGCCTCAAATTAAATGGTGGTCAGAGAGCAATAATCAAGGAAAAAAAAAGTGAAAATATCCCATCCCTGTCCCTGTACTGTGAGTGAAATGAGTCAGAAATAGACATTGGCAGGTATCAGCCATAAAACAGCCAAGAACTACTCCTGTCAATGTTCAAATAGTAGGGTTTGCTGCTGGTAGGATCTGAAAACAGGCGTAATTTCAGAAGACTAAAACAGAGCTATTTGTAAAAGAGGCTGGATTTTTTCCCAATTGTCCAATTATTTAAAGGAAATATCCCCACTGGGAAAAAGAAAAAAAAAAAAAAAAAAAAAAAGAAGAAACTACAGGTAAATGTGTCACTTGAATATCAATAAAGTTCTGCTTTGCTGTTTTGAAGTTCCTAAGTAGTTATGTTCCATTTAGATAGGTAGATTTGCCTTTGAGTGTTATTGATCTGGAGAAGGGGAGTGGTTGTTTTTTAACCCCCAGGACCATAATTTTCTTCTTTTATTTTTTTTTTTTTCCTAAGAGTTGATAGATTCTAGGTTTTCCTTTTTGATACAGAGCATTAAATGAACCTGGTGAAGGAGTTACTGCTGCAGTAAATACAGCCATTTTCTGGGATGTACTTGAGCATTTCAGTGTGTCTCATCTTAAAGCATGTGGCTTAGCAAATGAGATAATTGACTTCAGATTGTTCCATAAATTGTATTCTTGTGTAGTCATAAAGGTATAAACTGATCTACTGTAAAAGAAATCTCTTCTGCCTCAGGAAGCTGTGGAGATGGTAGGTGAGATTCAAGGGGAGCTGTAGTTGGAAGTAACAGCCTACACAAGCTTGGCCATACTGTGACGGGAAAAGAACCGTTTGGTCATGTATTCTCTTCTCTGCAGCCTTGTCAGTCATCCTTCTTCAGACTGTGTTGGATTTAAGAGTGCTTAAAAACAATTTTCTCAGTCAGGTATGATGTATGTCCAGTAATAAGAGTTTCAACTATGTACTCGAAACTAAAACTTTAGATTGTGTCAAAATTTACTTTCTGAGCTAGAGAGTAACTACACATATTGAAAGATTCCTTACCTCTTTGTTTCCATTACAGGGAAAAAAAAAATTATTCCTGTTTCTCTTACACAAGTTTCATACTGTTTGCACTAGTTTTAGCGTATATTTCTCATCAGGGGAAAAAAATAAAATCTCAGCTACCAAACTAAGCAGTCAAGAACTGTAGATGAAGGCTGACCTTCCCTGACTTATTTTTATACGGATTTATTCGGAATCAGGTTTCTTCGAACATAGAAGTCCCTTGGGTTAGCTCAGCTACCCTAGTTCATTAAGCAAAAGAGTGTTACTTTCTTCAACAGAATTTTAGATAATCCTGATTTTAGATTAACCAAGGTATGTAGGTTTGGAGTGTATTTATTATAGGCTTCTTCAATAAGCAATGAAAAGGAATAAGCATCTCCAGGAGGCAGTTCCCATCCCCACTAACATGAGTAGACCTCAGAATGTTGCTGTCTTTCTGTACCAACTGAAGAGGAGAAAATAACTCTTAGAAGTAATATTTTCTTTGCTTATATTCTTTGGTTACAATCACAACATTAGGTAGGAAAAAAATCTTAAATACAATTGTTACTTTCTTGGAAGTTTTGTAAATTGTAAATTAATTATTCACAGTATTTATCTGAGGAACCTGCTGTCAGTTTGTCAGTAGCTGAAGAATTTTAGTTTCAGTAAAGGATTTAAATACATGACAAACTAGTCAGACATGGAATTATCCAATTAAAATACCCAGTCTGTAAATAAGTCAGTAGCAGACATAATTTCTTAAGTTCTGATGTGCTAATGCTGTTGCATAATGAAGACATCAAGAGAAACAGAAATTTGTCAGCATTAGAAAAACACCCTGAATCTTATAACCTGTGTAATTTGCAATGATATCTCATCAGATGTACTGATTAGTATTATAATATATAATGCCTATGTGGTTCTATAGCCATAAATCTTGATGAATGTTATATTTACTGGTTTATCATGGTTTGTGTCTCATTTTCCTTGTTGCTTCCCTACATCCCAGTAAATGAATCATTAATTAATTAATTTGTTAATTAAGCTGGGTGGTGGTGGTGTTGTGTTGGTTTTGTTTGTTTGGGGTTTTTTTCCTAGAAAGGGCTTATTAATTCAAACAAATTTAGATGGCTTATTGGCTAGAAGCTCAGTTACTTCCCATCAGCAGTATGATGTTGTCATGGTTTAAGCCCATCCAGTAACTCAGAGCCATGCAGCCATTCTCACACTCTCCCTCCTTCCTCCCCCCCACATCCAGAGGGATGAGGAGGAGAATCAAAAGAATGTAACTCCCACAGGCTGAGATAAGAGCAGTCCAGTAACTAAGGTATAACACAAACCACTGCTGCTACCAC
>WYDI02036142.1:0-18382 GCA_009867235.2 Psittacus erithacus | reverse complement strand
CATCCCTCCGGGAGCCGAGGGAGGAGGTGGGGGGGCAGTGAGTGGGCTGTGTGGCAGGCCTAAACCACGACAAATGGCCATTTTTTTCTTAAATCTCCAACACACTGAACTGTAAATGCCAATGTGAAATCAAACAAAATAAACACAAAACCTCACCCAGCCCTGCATTCTCCGCTCTCCATGCCAGAGTGTGAGTCTATTATATGCCATTTTGCAGTGAAAACCCAAAGGTCAAAACCTAACAGGGGACAGACTTTTATCCATTAGCACAGAGCAAAGGCAGATTTTGTTGTTATAATATGGCATGGGAGCAAGCCATTTGCAGTCACATGGCAGGTAGAACTTATCCAACAGACAGAGATATCCAGGAGACAGGTGTATTATTATTGCCTTTTTATTTCAGGGGGGTTGATCTACAGCTTTGCTTATATACTCACCACAACTGCTGATGATATACTTCCTATGGCAGTGTTTTTTTGATGGGAAGAGCAGTGACTCTCCAGAAAGAACCTCGGTATGAGATGTCTGGCTGTCTTTCACAGGCTGTTCTTCAGAGGCCAGATCCATTAACCTTCAAAATGAAAGAGAATGCTTCCAACACCTCTTTGTCTGCTTAGAGCAGAGAAGAAAGTATTCAGTATCCACTGTCTATTTATTTCCTTTATGTTGGTTAAAGAAGGAAACAAGCAAACAAAAAAGCACAAGATAGCAAGGCAGCTGTTCTCTCTATGTCTTCCTTCTCTAAATTTCTCCCTTCCGAAATCTTTGTTCCCTTTTCTGGGTGGGGCTTAGGAGAGAAACAGACTCGAAGTATGGTACTGCAGACTTTTCTTTGTAAAGCCCATTTTTGACTTATGCAAAATGACAAGGAAACATGTTAAAGACCAGAGTATCATAAAAAGTCATCTATCCTGTACTAAAACCACAGATATTTGGTATAGAAGGAAATGTGGAGTCATCCTGAAATGAATGGGGACTGAAGAATTCCACAAGATAAATTAAATGTGGGAGTGAAACGGAGCATTAACTCTTGTTGCCTCCCTCTACCTGCTCTTGGGGAAGCTAAGAGGAAGTAAGAGGAGAGGTCGTACTAAGTGACAAATTCAAATACTGTAGGCTTCAAAGGACAGAACAGTTTGACAACACATTGCTGTTTGTTAGGCGTCTGTTCAGAGAGCAGTCTGCCGTGTAAAATGCTTCATCCCTGGCATGTTCCAGGCCAGGTTGGACAGAACCTTGAGTGATGTGGACTAGTGTGAGGTGTCACTCGGCGGGGGGATTGAAACTGGGTGTTCGTAAGGTCCTTTCCAACCCTAATCATTTTACGATTCTATGTGTCCTTGTGTTATATTGACCTTGTTCTGGGCAATGGAAAGGGGCCACTGTGTAATGAATGGCAGAGGCCTGCATCTTAAAGCAGTTTGCAAACTTTTCCATTACTTTGGTTTTCCTTATAAAAACCCAGCCAGTAGAGAAAGGCATATAAAAACATGTCAGAATTTAAATTAAAATCCACAATAGTCTATGTGAAGAAGTGTCCTGTCTCCCAGTTTGAGTGGTAAGGTATCCTTCTAAATCAACTAAATTTAGAGTGGACCTAAAATTATATAAAAGCATTTTAAATTCTATTTTGCACTCATTTTTATGAATGCTATGAATAATAAATCCCTCCTTTTAATCTTTTTGCCGTTAGCTCCTACTTGTTTACTATTTTATACTTCACAGGTTTTTTTTTGTGAGATTTGCTTCTTTGACCATGAAGTAGTCAGGGGTTTATGTAATTATGAAGTCCTGTGATTTTTAAGGAAACTAGGACAAAGATTTCCCAGGAGGAATTAGCAAATAATTGAAAACTTGAGGAAAATAAAACAACAATGAAACATCAGCCACCAGCTTTACAGGTCTCTAATATTTGATAGCATTTGATTTAGTTTGTTGTTAAGTATTTTAACTAAGGGATGTTCTGTGTTTCACTCTGTGCTGCTGTGTTGGGGTTTAGGAAAGTAGATGCAAGAAGATTTGGACTCAGTGAGTTCTGCCCTGTGTCTTACAAGGTTACTGTATGCTCATATGCTTCATAGTTTGTCATCCCTCTCCTATTGTTCATTTCTTTGTTCTCCCATTTCCTTTGCTTTAGGCAATCAGTATTTATGGCATTGTTTGATACCTCCTGTGACTCTGCCAGAAGCAAAATGACATATTTGTCATGCCGGGTTTGCCTTTCCTTGTCCTCACCTGTGCGTCTGTAACTCAGCAAAATTAAATTTAAGGTGAACTTTCTTCCTTTTCCTTCTTTCTTGGATGGGACAAATCTTGTGTTTCATTAATCTTTCCTGTAAAACCTGAATTGTGGGAAATTTTGCTGTGGTTTCTCTTTCCAATATTTTTAGTTAACATGCTGTATTGGGTTTATGTGGCAAGGTTTTCTTAGCAGGAGGGAGCTGCAGGAGTGGGTTCTGTGAGAAGACACCAGCAGCTGCCCTCGTGTTTGACAAAACCAATTTCAGGTGGCTCTAACAACAGCAACTTTGGTAGCACCTCAGCGATAACATTTAAGAAAAGGTAAAAACCACTGTGCAGAAACATCTGGAAGAGAGGAATGAGAAAATGTGGGAGAAACAACCATGCAGACCAAGGACAGTGAACCAAGAGGAGAAGGTGCTTCAGATGCTGGAGCAGACATTACCCTGTTGCCTGTGGACTGAGGTCCTGGCAGGAGTTGTGGACTTCCACTTTGGAGCAGGTTTTCTGGTAGGACTTGTGACCCCATGGGGCACTCACACTGGAGCAGCCTGTTCCTGAAGGGCTGCACCCTGTGGAAAAGACTCATGCTGGAGCAGTTCTTGAAGAATTGCAGACCATGGGAAAGATGAACTTTGGAGAAGTTCAGGAGGGATGGTATCTCATGGGAAGGACACTACACCAGAGAAAGTGAAGAATCTGAGAAGGAAGAAGCAGCAGAGGCAATGCTTGCTCAACTAACTGTAGCCCTAGCTGCTGTTCCACTGTGCTGCTCAGGGGGACAAGGTAAAGTCAGGAGTAAATCTGTGCCTGGGGAGATGAGAGTGATAAGGGGAAGGCATTTTTGGATTAGTTCTTAGTTCTCATTGTCCTAATTTGTTTGAATGGCAATAAATTAAATTAATTTCCTCAAGTCAATTCTGTTTTGCCCATGATGGTAACTGGAAAGTGATCTTCCTGTCCTTATCTCAACCCACAAGCTTTCTGTTGTATTTTTCTCCCCATCTTGTTGATGGAGAGAGAGTGATAGAGTGGCTTGATGGTCACCTAGGCTAACCAAGGTCAACCTACCACAGATGCCAATTTCCCCTCAGGAGTCTGAGCTATGGTACACTTAGCTCCCCACAAGCTGATCTTTCTTTTCAGAAGTATTGACAAGGCAGAAGATAGCACAATGACTGGAGAGAGGCCTCTGAACCACAGCGTCCACATGCATAGGATAAACTTGTTATCCTAAAAGTTCAGATCTCATACAAAACTTCCTGTGGTTTGTTTATTTGCGTAGTTTTTACACATGTATTGTTTTTTGTTTTGTTTTGTTTTTTCTGGAAAGGAAGCACTTATAATCTTTTTTTACATATTGCATGACACTGTCTATATGGTAGTGCTTAATTTTTGTGGAAGCAGGAGCAGTGGAAACCGATTTTGCAAGACTTACAATTTGCTAGAGAGTACTCATGACTGCCTTTTCACCTAATTATCTGGCATCATGTAGTCTTAATTATTTAAAGACATAAAAAGGGTGTTTGTAATCCGATTTGGAGTTGCAAAGGAATATCTGTCCATGCTTTGCAACTGGCTGCATATTATATGTTAAGAAAATGCACATCTGTGAAGAGAAGTAATTTGAAAGACAGCTAAGGGGTCTGTATCTGAGCATGTGCATGCTATGTATACATCTCTGAAATTGACTTTTATGCCAGAAGTACATTTTTTCTCTGAGGTATCATTATTTCAGTGATCACAGTGTGTCATGTTGAAGGATTGATGTACAAAAGCCAGTTCAACTGTAATATTAGAAAGCAAAGAAACAACAAAACTTGAAAAGTAAGCTTAGTTACTGACCTTAATTTCTAAATGGAAATGTCAGTCTAGAAGAATTTGAATGAATTATACTGAGATTTAAGTCTGAACTCAATCTATTGTATTAGTAATTTTTGGAACCCAAATTATCAAACTTCACTTACGTATGTTAGTGGGAGGTTTTGACAGGACTCAGTAGCCTTTTCTGGTTTAGCAGATGAATCCCATTATAGAATAAGGGAGTGTCCTTAGTTGTAGCATTCAGGTAAGACTGATGGTGTTTTTTTGCTTCAGCTGTACAAATCTGTACCTGAAACTGTATTACATCTTTTAGTTGTCACTGTTGTTTGCATACTAATGAGACCTCCTTGTTTCTAAGGTTTTTGCAATATCCCAGCTAACTGCTGAAGTTAGGAAGCTGAATTAAATGTTTCCTATATTCTAATAACCTTAGAGATTCCCTCCGTACAGCACATTTTCTTCTACCCTGAATTACTAATCAAGTTGGTGAAAGGCAAAATGGTTCCAGCTTGCGCAGAAAGCTGTAGGGTTTTTGGTATGCTGTAAGCAGAGTGGAAAGAAATCTGCTCCAGGGGCCCGATGAGGTGAATGCTGATTCACTGTTAGCTTTGATCTCAGGCTAGAAAGGTTGGCTTATTCCTTAAAAATACTCTTTTTCATCTCCTTTACAACTCTTTTTCTACAAGTACTTAGATGGGTTCTCAACTGAACATAATTGAGTTATGGTGACTTTAGAAATGTCTGCTGAGCCTTAGTAACCAGCAAATTCAGACTTTGCTCCAAGTCCAGAGTAAAAATATTGTTAGTTTTAATGACATCACTGTTTTTTGAGATAAATGTAGACTTGATGTAAACTGCTATTTCCTTCCTTTTGTGAGTACGGACAGCTATCTGTATCCTGCAGGATGTTTTGTATGACAGCTGAGCAGACCAGGGTGGAAAGAAAGGCCTGCTGAAATGCAGGGGTAAACACACCATACTTATGGGATGCTAAGTCACAGGGCAGGGATCCAGTCACTTACTCCCTCTGCGGGGGGTGAGAGTACGTGTTCACTGCAAGATTTTCATTGAGATCAGGTTCTAAATGGTTTAGTAAGGACATGGACATTAATCTTGTGCTGCCTTTATCACTAGGGGGAAAATCTATTGTGTGCTCTGAATTATTAAAAGTTCTCATAAACAATGACTTCTTGTTTGTTTGTCTGATTTATTGAATCAGAGGTTGAAGAAAGTGAAGAGCACATGCAATCCTTTTCCTTATTAGCAGTTTGCATAGCTGCTACCTGTACAAGGAGGTTTTTTTCATATATACTGATGGATAGATGCTTCAAGAATCAGATGCATGGGATTTATAAATCACACACATAGTCAGTGATTGTCTTTTGTAACAAAGTAAATCTAGTATAGTCTAGAATAAATATTTATGAATATCAAAACTTTTCTGGAATCTGAAATTGCAGCAGAAATAACCTGGGTAATATCCCACGTGAACCTCCCCAGCTTTTGATTATAAAAATCATAAAGCATACTTCAAGCCACCTTACTGACTTTCCTTGACCTCTGCTTTCCCCATGAGCTTATGCAGTGAAATGTGTGCCACCACAGTTCTATGCAAGAGCAACTAACCAATACCGCAAGCTAGCATTCAGTTACTAGTGACCTCTCTATATTAACCATCTCCTGGTGTATTACCCAAGTCTGGTCAACAATGGTAAGAGGTTTTGGTGGAGCTGATTCTCTTCTTTTGGGACTGTTGTGTCTTTTCTAACACAAGACCATCGCATGGAGAACATGTGATCTTAGAATTACTTTTGAAGCTCTCCGCAACTAAAGACTAACAGAATAACTGTATAGCTAAAAACCTATCACCACCACCTCATCTCCAAAAGCAAATGACAAAAAAGAAGAAAAGTCTTAACTTTAGGAGTGCTATTTTCAGTATTTTTATGAAACTGATATCTGCAGCTGTTATTGTCTGAGTGGAAAAGAAACTGGTGAACGTCCTAGCAATTCTGAATATGTTATGGTATCTGTTCAAAATAAGAAGGAATTTGGGGCACTTCTGAAAGCTTGTTTCTTACCATCCAATATCTTATATTTGAGTAAAATGTGCTTATTGCCGATGAAGAAGCTGAGGGTTTATTTCTCAGGGCCAAAATCTGATCATAGAATCACAAAATAGTTGGGGTTGAAAGGGTCCTTTGGATATTTTCTAGTCTCACCCTGCTGCTCAGAGCAGGGTCAGATAGAGCTTGATAAATATCTGATATGAAAACAATAGTTTTGGAAAGGAGTCATATGGTCTGACTTGTCCTGAATTTTAGGAGGCAGGATTTAATGCTCCAGAAAATACTGTCAGTCTCTGATCCTACATTATTAATTCTGAAGGTAGAAAAGCCAAAGTTGCTGTCTCAAGAGCCCCGTTTCAATGGCTGTTAGTGCGCTGTTCAGACTTATCTCTAATGCTGCCCTCAAGGACAGTATGCCTGGAGAAAATGCCTTGTTTTGGGTCCAAGATTAAATTGTTTTGCATAACATCGCACCATTCTCCAGGCCACCCCATCAGTATGAAAGGGCCAAGCAGAATTTGATTTCCAACTGAAGAACTCTTTAGTGGCATAGAAAACCTGGCAGGGATGCAGGGATGTTATTCCTACTATTAACACAATGTGGAAAACATGTGACTAGTATGACATGATGCTTGTTAGCTGCATAAATTATTTATGGTCTTTAATTGTCATTCAGCTGGACTGTAACCAGCTCCTTGTTGTGGTAGGTCAGATGCTTCCCAATATCCTAAAAGAAATAATTTGTCCTTTAGATGCTGCTAGATTTGTTCTGCAAGTAGCTTAAACTGTTCAGCAGTACTAACTGCCAGGTTTAAGATTTCTGGATTGAGTGAGGAACCAGTGTTTGATATAAAACCCTCTACCCTGAATTTTTCTTCTCCCTTTTTCTCCTTCAGTAAATAAATGGCAGCATGGCAATGACAACATGAAGGAAACTAGTTCCCTTACTTGTCTGTCAGAACTAGGAAGGCTGGAGATCATAATACAAACTGGCAGTCATGTTTCAAATCTTGTGCACAACAAAACTATTACCGGCCTTGCTGTCCTGTGAGTACCCTGCCAGCAGGTGAAGATTTACACTCCTTTAGTTTAAAAATACAGTGAACACATTCTTTAATATGCAATTTGGAGCTCATAAACCTTTGCATCATCCACATTCAGCTGCTGTGTTCCATATGTTCTCAGGCTGTCTTCTGTTTCTTGCCATTTCCCAGTTGTCCTCACATCCTTACATTTTGACCTTCATTGTTTTCACTCAAAACCAAAATATATACAGCTGTCTACCTACCCTTGCCACTAGACTCCTGTTTTACCTTGAGGCAGATACTAATATGCATATGTAATGCATTTCAGGGCTGAGGTTCCTACATAGTTTATACTCGAAGCTCAACAGTGTTATAGAGATCTATTTTACAGGGTGACAACAACTTTATGAGTTCTCTTTAGTTTGCATTCCAAATCTGTTGCTTAAACTGTTCATGTGCCTTGTTTGCTTACAAATACATTTATTGTTTAAATGAACCCTTCTGGGCACTCTACTGCTACTTCCTCAATACAGTGTTTAATATCTGTCACAGGTTTGTCTTGCTGTCAGAAAATATCATGCAAAAGCTACTGCTTCCTTAAAATGACAGAAACCAAGACTGCTATTTGCTCACTGCACATTGCAGCCCCAGGCTTTTAGGCACACTTCAACTTACTTACATAAGTAAACTGCTTTCGTGGGGCCTATGCACAGGAATATGATAGTGCCCATCTGAGTGTTGGCATGATTTAGACTATGATTAGCTATCTCTGCAACCAGTGTCATTTTGTTCAGCTCCAGTTGATGAAGCTGCAGGTAATATGAGCTTTTTTAGATCCAAGTACAGTGGCAGGTGCACAAAAGCTACAAGTTTGTTATGAAACAGCACTGTTTAGTTGATACTCTTCTTGTGCGCTCATCACATTCAAGAGTTATTGAGTTTGCCAAGGGATGGATATTTAATTCTGTCAACAAAATCCTGCCGTTAAAGTAGGGGAAATAGTCATCTGCCTTATGCTTGACAGACTGCCATTTGTTTAGTCTGATATATTAAGGCTTCAAAGGTCAATCAAGCTTTGATGCAATATTTTCTTAGCCACACTGAACACAAGAACTCCTTGAGACAGAATATATCCTCCGTGAAAGCACTGAGGTATTAAAATCCTAAAAAACTAGATGTTTGCTGTTTCAGTGTAACATACACTTGAAGACATCTTGTTTTCCTGGCAATACAGAGCAAAATCTCAAGATACATGGATAAGTTTGCCTTCAGTAACATCCTAAATGGGATGATAAAATTGGATGCTTCTGGAAAAAATACTTTTCCTTTATCAGGTACATTATGCTTGATATAAGAGTTATGTTGATAATATGCTTGGTTTTGTGTCTGCTTCTTATTTCCTTATCGATATTAAATTTGAGATGGAGTGGGGCAATGACTGTTGACAAAATCACTATGCTGGATACAATTGGAGTCACACTGAATCTGAGTTCAGGCTTCCAGAACTCTAACAAAAATGCCCATCACTGACCTTTCATAAATTTATTGTTCTGAAAATAGTAAAAGATGTGGGTTTTGGTTTTGATTTTTTTTTTTATTAAACAAAATATTTTCTTTCCACACCACCTTACTTATCCTGAATTGGTTTCTGTCTATCTTTCAGCTAGTGTAAACTTGGCATAAACTCTGAATTAATGGTTTGGCTAGCTAATGTCACACTTGTGTTGAATATTGGTTTAGTGGGAGGTGTCCCTGCCCATGAAAGAGGGGTTGGAACTAGATGATCCTAAGGTCCTTTCCAACCCTAACTATTCTATGATTCTATGATTCTATGATTCTATGTCAGTTCTAAATCAAATGCATTTTGAAAATATACCCATTGGATAGTCACAATTATAAAGGAACAACCTAGGAATGGAAAGGATAAAACTGCTTGTGGGCAATATCAGTCCTTTTTTAAATCAAATAAGCAGGTGATTAAATGACTCAGAAGTGTCTGATGATGGGTTTATGCCAGGTCGTAGAGGAGTTACTAAATGCCCACCTTTAAAGTCCTTGAATTATTCCCTTTCTGTCCAGGGACTGCCTCAGGGTGGGTCAAGTAGTTCTGTTTCACAATATTTTCAAAGTATTAAGCTCCAGGAACTTGCTGACCTGCAAGCCGAGGAAGGAAATCAGAATAAATAGTTGCCGGCACATTCCTATATTATTACATACTGCACTGAACATGCCAGGAGCTCTCCTCCTTCTCTTTCCCAGCCCCTTCTCTGGTTAATACTTTGTCCTATGTTTTCCTGATTATACTGGCACAACTGTTTGTGCATCTGTATGAAAAATTAAACCCAGAAATGGATCTCAGTGAAGCAATGTGAGAAAAGCATGCGACTAGGTGGGTTTTTTGCTGTTTTAAATTGACTTTGCTTTAATAAACTTCAGAAGACCTACAAAATGTGTAAGTGTCTGAGACCTGAGCTTTACCAGCAAAGAGAATGAGAAATGGGGGTCCTAAATGTTGTTTGCTTGTCTGGAAGTTGAAGATGACTTACACTCTGTCATCTGCAAACGCTGATTGTTAAATGCACTTTGCCTCTAAAGCATTAAGGATTATTATTAACTTAAAAACAGATGAGTGACCAGATACATTTTAGTGACAGTAAAAAATAAGATGGTGATGTACACATAAATGAAGCCATTAACAGCAACTGTATAAGGGAGATCTTTTAACTTCCTTCTGTTCCTCATTATCAGGGGGTAATGACAGCTCATACAGCATTTACACAATGAAAAGGACCATTTGAAGGCAATCTAAGCAACCTGCAGTTACCAGGAACACTAAAAAAAAAAAAAAAAAAGCACATTTTACTTTCTCACTACTGTTAAAAGCTCAGTTTTAACTTGAGAAGGGAAGAGGTAATTTTGGAAGCCTATTTAGCTTAATTTATTTGTGGCTTGAGAGCTCAGATACAAAGGCATATTTGCAATTTAATTCTTGCTGCAAGGCTTGCCAAATACCCTGGGACTTTAATGAACCTGAGCAGGGGGGAGAGACTTCTTTACTTATGAATATGCTTTAAATTAAAAGTACCAACTGGCAGCAGAATTTTGAAGGCTGGGTGCACAACAGGGGGAAAGAGCAAATGGTAGAGCACTGCTCATATCCACAATTGAGGACATTTTTTATCCCTGGAAAGGTGTGCCCTCATGGAGACATTGAACAGATAATTTTTTCCACCATGCTGCTCCTTGTCCTTTTTCCTGCATGCCAGATTTAAAAGCCTACTTTATTGTTTCTCCATTTTGATGTATGCTGAGTATCAGAGTCAGAGCTCCTTAGGTAGTGTGTGCTTGGCTGCCAATGCCATAGGAAGCAAAAGGAACTCTGGAAAAAGCTGAAAAACAAAATTCACCTCTGGAAATTATCTGGAAATTATAAAAACAGAGAGCCCAATCCTAGCAAAGACACAGGCAGGGTCCTATGGTGCAGGTGGACAAAAACTAGTCAAGCTTTCTTTGTTTATGATAAAATAGAAACTACTTTTCTCCTAAAAGTGAAAGTAGTCATGTTTTCTCTCTGGCATGGAATAGATTTAATTCTTCTTTTCTTCCCCTCCCCTTTTTTTGAAGTTGCTGTTTGAAATGTTGTTGGTGCATCTTGCTTCTGACATGCCTTGCTGTATCTCTTGACATAGAATTGCCACAGCATCAGTAGCAGTCAGCAAGTGTTTGCAGGAAACAAGCCCTGTGCCCCAGCTGCCACAGCAAGGCTTTCTTCTTTCTGAACTCTGATTGGTCCCTCGGGTTAGTGTGAATTGCAGTGCACATGCAAGTGCCATGAATGTACTCCAGCCCCGTCTGCCTCCCAAGTAGGTTTCTGCACTCCTCTCAACATAGGAATCCTTCACACTCCTGGGACGACAAGCGGTCTTTCTATGCTGCTTGAAAGGAAGTAGAAAAAGATTCCATTTTTTTTTCCATTGTAGCTATACAGGGAAGTCAAGGGGTAAGCTCCTGGTTGTTCTAGTCCTTAAAGAGGCATACTTCTATCAGTGAGATAAGACGTTATTGCAGTTAGTGGATTTAACCACAGTCTGTCATGTGCAATGATTGGGAAGGATGCTTTAGCACGTTATCACCTAAAGGTTAAAATATAAGCCAGCTTGCAATTGGAACAGCAAATACACTTTATATAGATGTGGTAGTACCAGTCAACTTAGTGTCTTGAAAGAGGCTTAGAAGACGGACAATTGCTTTAAAAACTCATACCTGACATACAGACCAGTACTGGCTCTTAACGTCACCTTTCTTGGAGAAACTCCTGAATCACTGCGTCACTATATTTAAGACCTATTCTGAGCTCAGGTGTGAAGCATATATCATTTAGGAGAGGAGCAAGATCCCAAGGTCCGAACTGCTTCCCTGGAAATACCCATTAGTGAGCCCTCGCTCCTGTGAGCCTAAGGGCTGCTAGCTTCAATTCATCAGCAGCTGCTAATTGCTGTAGTACAGTGGGAGAGAAGAGTCAGCCTCCAGAGCACTGTTGTAGAATAAGTAATAATGCTAATAGTGGTGTGTGAAATAGCGAAATGCCAAATCTACACTAGGAATTACTTGCTTTGCAGGTGCTAAGAGGGTCGTACTTGTCAGTATTTTTTTGTGAGTGATTCTGGCATTAATTGGCAAAGAAAAAAATTTCACACTTTTTAACCATGAGTTTCTCAGCATATGTAGATTTTATGCAGTTATTTGGAAAGACATATTTGCAAAAAAGCCTTGATTCTGTAATTTATTTTTTTTATTTCCCCAAAGAAATGCCTGTACTTGCTGATTGCTGGGTCATGGTCGGAGCTCACTCCTATTGTTATTCATTCAGTGAGCTAAAAAGAGTTAAGTCCTTTAACTGCCTGCAAGTTCTAAATGAGCCTAGACCAATTTTTGTGCAAAATGCTGCTGTGCTTTTAGAGATGTTAACTACAGCAGAAGGTGCTGGTTGCGCTAGAGTTTAGAAATGAGACCACTTTTTTTGAACTCTCCATTTTAGGGAAAGAAGCATGGATTCATTTGAATAAACATGAAGTATCATTGCCTTAAGAAAATAATAAAAAAGAAAAGGGAAAAAAGATAAAGCTTGGATTCTCAGAGCCATTTGTGAAAAATGCTTTTTTCCGTATGGATGAGAATCTTGCAAAGGAAGTACTGCTTTAAGGTGACCTTTTGAACAGAAATTTTTGATGAAAAATTTTTGAAGCAACTCTGCGACATACAGCTTTAAAGTCTTAATTTCATTCTACTGTGTTTTACAATCTTGACTTCTGTGGTTTCTGACCAATCCTGATTTAGATGATAAATATTTTTCATTGCTATATACAAGTATAGTCCAGAAGGGTTTGTTTTGTCTTTGGGTTGTTTTTAAGAATCTTGCTAAATGAATTGGACAATAACGTTAGATTGATGCCATGGCTTTATACAATCAAATGCTCTCTTGCTGGATAACTTGGGGTGAGAGTAAAGCATGCAATAAATTGTAGATTTGCTCTGGTTTTTGCTTTGTCACTATACTGCGCTTGGACGAGTCCTGAAGCTCAGACTGTTATGTTTGGCAGATTGCTTCTAAAACAGCAGCTTGAATAAAATCATCCCAGGCCTCTCCGAGTCAAAATGAGTTCTGGCCACTGGGGAAAATTCTGCTCAGTAGGCTGGGTAATATCATTTCACACTGTTCATTGGAGGAATTAGGGAAGGAAGTTAGGTACCTTTCTATATCAAACAGTTTTCTAATCAGCATTAAAAGCTGCTTTACTAGTTATTGTTCTCTCTTTAGAAAACACTGCTCAATACTTGTAATTTTATTGCTGAATTCTCAACATTTTTAAGGGATAGATTCTCAGCTCTGCCAGCCTACACTGCTGAATATAGTCAGTGTGAGAAAACTCTTGTGTTTAGTGTTAAATCACATGCTTGATCCCTTCATTGCTGCTGTAAGTGATCAATTAAAGAAGCATAGGTTTTACTTTAATCTAGACCTGACTCCAGCCACTAGGTGTGTATGCATTTGGGTATTCTTGGGCAGATATAGGCTGTACTTAACCTAATATGTAAGAGATCTGGGGGTGAAATAAAATGAATTTTTATTGTTTCCAAATTTGTCTTCCTTCCTAACTAGCATAGCCAAATGCAAACTCAGATAGAATTTAAAGGAAACCCAGAGAAAGCTTCAGAAGGTATAACCATTAGAGAGGCTGTGCCATTCCAGCTACTCAGAGTTTTATTTCCCTCCTCTCTACTTCTTATCGTGCTAACTGAACTGTGCTTTTGAGTAATAGTTTTAGAAGTGGACCTGTACACAAATATTGCTTGCCAAAAGAAATTCCATTTAGTGTAAATGAAACGTTGCCTATTTGGAAAATCAAATTTCTGGATATGTATTCTTTGAAAGTGTAACAACTACATATTCAACAATAAGTTACTCATACCTAGCTGCCATAATATAACACACTGACTTTGACGCTCTCTCTTTACATTGCCTGCCTATTCACAGCATCTTGTTTTAAGGCACCGTAGCATTGATGTGAAAGTGTTTTGGAGTCTTTGATGCTCAACTGGAACACAGAAAATGACCATAAATATGTCATCTAAACAGGAACTTCTGCATTTTTTTTCCCCAAAAAGCTACCCAATGTTTAGGTGAATTAATCAGGTTTGATGCGCCTTTTCTTCTTTACAGAATAGCTGTCCATTACTGCTATTACTATTCAAAGCCCTTTTCTGACAAGGAAGCAATAGTAGCTGTAGTACTCTCTGATGCTAGGTGACTTGTAAATGAGCTGCACCTAGCACACAGACCATTAAATAGTGGCAGAGATGATGCTGCATTGCATAAAAAGCGTAGTGCCTTGTGGGATGCCAGCCTACAGAACAGTGGAGTGGAAAGGTAACCAAATGCATGAAAACAGGTGCTGAATAATGCAACAGGGAAAAAAACCCCAAGGCATTTCTTTGCATGTGCCTCAAAACATGGGCACAAAATGTGCTCCCATCTATCTCCTTTGTTATCATGCATATTAAAATGTCCCCATCACATCAGGCGAGCCTATATGGTACACTTCGCAGTAAGGGTCCATCTGCCCAAATAGCTCTGTCAATCTGAGATGTGGGGAATAGTCTATATGCTCTGACAGTTTATGTAGAAGAAGCCAGGCATTAAGAGAACCAAGCATATCACTATCCTGATGAGAGAACCTGATGTGCCTGTTACTGCAGGTCCAACTGATGCACCTATGAGAAGGACATTCCAAACACTGACACTTGTGTCTGTGCCTCTCACATGTAGCAGCTGTGCAGTACTAATAGCCAGGTATGTTTCTGTGCTGCTTTTTTTCAATCAGCTCTTGCAAACTGCATCTAGTGGCTCCAGCTCTGATGGAGTAGTCTGAGAATGCAGCCTAACTTTCTAGGTTTGACTCAAACTTCTTCTGTTGCTAGAGGTCTGTCTTTGAGACCCAAATACTTGGATTTGAGGACTTGTTTGGAATTTTGGAAGAATCTGAACTTGTCTTCATCTACTCTGTCTCCAACTTACACAAGGGCAAAACCAGCTATTGTCTCTCTTTACCTCTCTGGTACAGGTTACGTAATTCTTGCTATCACCAGTATAATCGCTGTAAACTGTAAGCTTTTCACTCAGGAGGACTGACAACATTTGCAACTCTTTTCTGCTTGCCAACAGACAGTAACTAATGCTACTGGAGACTACTTTTTCCTGTTCCTTTTGATATCTACTATGCCTGCACTCCTACAGCCTCCCCAAGGAGGACAACACACAAATGCCTGTTGATTTAGCTTTGACTGTTATATGACAGATGCAAGTAAATATTCAGACTACTTGACTAGTTCCAGATGGAGTGGATGCCTCCTATGAAAATATATAATCTGCAAATGATCAGTGTGGTATGGAATTGAGTGAGGGTTGCCTCCCCAGGTTATTATTAGACAATAAAACAATACCTGCAGAAAAAGAAAAAAATAAAATTGTTTTGGAATTCTCCTCTCTGATCTGCTGTTCCCTTCGTTCACCTCATGTCTTCTGAGGTGGCTGCACAGACTATGACCTATTTCTCTAAGCAGATTTCAGTAGACAACTGCATGAAAAGGCAGCGTAGAAAGTGTGTGACACTCCTTTCTGTGTGTTGACTGTAGGAATAAAAATACAACAGAACCTTTCCAATATGTCTTCAGCTAATGGAATTTGAAATAAAAATGCCACAACTTCCTATGTCTGGAAATCTGACAACCCTGCTTACGTATTCCATGCTGGGGAGCAGAACAGCCTCTCTTCTTTCACTGGGATGACTGCATGGTATTCCCCATTCTGGCAAATGCAGTGGTAAGGTCCTTAAAAGTCTATAGCTCTGTTTGATGATGGTAAGAATAATTTTATTCTGCACACTTAGTTGCCAGTCACATTCTCGTTGGGATGAACACAAGTGTCTTGTGCTTTCCCCTAAATACAGATTTATGCAAAAACAGTATCTCCTGCCACCAGGACTTACTCCTTGTACCAGCTGCTGATGCTGATCTAAGTCTGAGGAGCCAGGGACCTGTGCTACACTTCTCAGGCAGACTTGCCTGAGGGCTGAGCTACATTTTCAGCATATGCAATAGTTGTAGAAACAAATTCATCACCCACCCTTTGTGAATGTTGTGTGGAATAAACTGAGGTCTGCCTGGAGGCAGTTGAAGCTGTTGGGGAAGGGGACTTCAGCTGTATTGAATTATCTGTCTATATGACCACATCCCCAGCCAGGCTGTGGGATTTGGTCCACTTTGGTAAATTACAGTGAGGTAATTAGGACAGGTTGTGATTGAATAGACAACTGCTCACTGGGACTTTGGAGCCACCAGCACCCCTCTTGCCCTACCAGAGTCTTCAAAAAGCAGTTGGGTGATAATGACTTCCCCTCACTTAGTAACCACACCTGAATTTCAGCCAAAGATGAAAGGCTTCACAGGCTACTACAATACACTAACCTATGTAGTACAAACATTTAATTTTGGTTTAGTGCTAATACTTTTGGCCAAAATATTTGACACTTAAATGTTTATTTAAAGTAAATTTACTTGGAGTGGAAAAATGTAGTCCAACATATAATGCTGAAAGTATGCTTGAACCCAGAGTCTCTATAGCACTACTGGTAATTGCCCGTTTCTGTGTTGCTGTTTGATTGCTTTTCAAGTAGGTTCACATAAGGCAATTTCTCCTGCTGTCCCTAGAATAGGATTATACTTTGCATCCAAGCTCCAGCTCAGTAAGATTGATGTTACATGTTATAGAATTTGCACACCATGACATATGTCACCATGTTGCCTTGCATATTTATAGGCCTTAACATCTTTTTAGGGAGATTGGGATTTTTACGGAATTGGTGGTAAAAGCTGCCCCAGGACTTGAAATACTTGCTGGTTTGAGCTGGTTCTACAGTCAATGGTAAACAATTCAAATTAAAGTACTTTCCTGTATACGTACCAGTATTAAGGGAACTTCATTTACTTACTTTCAGTGGTTTCATCCTCTGCTGTTCTCACCCTTCATTATTCATATGCAACCTGGCAAATTACTTCTTGTTCTTGCAGCACTGATATAAATCATAAGGCCATTTTCTCTGGAGGACTTCAGCCTTAAGCTCCACAGCTTGTTTTCAAATGAAAACCATGTTCAATTAAGGTGATTTGCTTGCTGCACAAAAATTTAAGTATCTCATACTGCATTTATAGAGAGGGAAAACTGAGATGATATAAACACAGCATGAATATGTCTTGGATTTTCTGCCTTCACCCTCCACCTGTCTCTTTTCTAGACATTTCCAGCTGAGATACAGTCTGCTGGAAGAGGGGTGTGATGACAGTGCTACCAACAGTGTAGGCTGTGAGGTGATCTTCTTTAGTAAATGACTATAACACACCACCATAAGTGGTTGCTTGTCTCACTCTAATCACAGAAGTGGAGAAAACGCTAGGATGCATCTTGTGCACACTGGCTTGAAGTTAAGTTCCTAAGTAAATAACCTTGTTTTCAAGTCTGCTTGCTAGATACTAACCAAAGGAAAAGTGCTGGAAAAAATCATCCTTCATAATATTACTGGCCTTGTGTGGGGGAAAATACATGACGTTGCTTTGAAACAGGGTATTGTCTGGGGGTTTTGTGCCTCTCTCGCAGGAAGAGTTAGATGGTTATTTAGCAAATGAAACTTCAAAGTGCTCTGGTGGCCTGGTGTTGGTCTGTGGGCTCTTAAGATTTCTGTAGAGACTGTCAATGGCTTAGCTCATTGCCCTGCTTTGAGCAGCTCAGCCTCCTGAGCTGCTTTTGCTGCATACCCCTCAAGTAACTTCTAGTTCTCATTCCTGTAAAAATTGGTCAGGCTGTCACTGCTTTGCTTTCAGACACAGTCCCCATAACAAAGCTTGTTTGCCTAAAAAAAGTGGAATTTCTCTTTCTGTGAAGAGGCCGTGAAGAAATAAATCTCCTCCTGTCAGAGAGCATATCATCTGGCCTGTGGGACTAAGAGACCTATTTGACATATTTCGCTGATGCTTTTTCTTTCAGCATGGGTGGCTTTTCAGCCAATACTATGCAGGTTACGGGAAGGGAATCTCACACAGTTTCAAGCAGACCTTTTGACTTTCAGCAGCTCCGTTCTTGGCTCTATGTGTGGAAGTCTTTTGCTTCTCAGGCTCCAGATGAGTTTAGGTCTCTGTTGTCTTTGCCTCTGTTCCATTTGCATCAGAGTGAATGACTTGTCTGGGGCAGGTAATGGAAATTCTGGCCAGGGTACCATCCTGGGCAAATCTGTCATAGGTTTGATCTCAGAGCTAGCTCCTCATGAGGGTGAAGTAAAATTCCTTGATGTCTAATGCTTATAAACTTCCAGATATTACTCTCCAAGAAAATAATTAATCATTGTTTTCTGTCTTTAAGAAACTTAATACTGCTTTCTGGCTTTCTTTACTGTACACTGAAGGGTGGGCTGGTTTTCCCTGATTTCACTAGTATCTTCTAAAGTTTACCATCAAAATATCACACCTACAAGGAATTTGCAGGTTGAGGGATATTGTTACCATGTCCCACACAGAGAAAGAAGTATATTCTTTCTTTCATCAAAAGCAGCGTGACCAGCAGGTCGAAGGAGGTGATCCTGCCCCTCTACTCTGCTCTCGTGAGACCTCACTTGG